>SZWC01005423.1:93064-110324 GCA_023375785.1 Penium margaritaceum | reverse complement strand
CGGCCGGCTGGACGGCCGACGGCCGGCCAAGCGACCGGCTGGCCAGCCTCCAGCCGCCGATCGCGGCCTTAGCCCGATCGGCGGCTGAGAGGCCACGAGGGCCTCGAGGGCGAGGCCTCGTGGCCTCGTGCCCTCGCCCTCCCTTGCCCTCCTTGCAAATGAGCAAGAGAGGATGAGGGATAGGGGGAGCGAGAGTGAGGACAAAAACTGCTGATGCGAAATCGCCAGCGTGCCTCGCACGCGACGATTTCACGCCAGAATGACAAAAAGAAACTCGAAGTTCGTTTATGATGAACTTTGACGTAAAACAAACGGAATAACTCGTGCGAACACACGAGTTCGAGGTAAAAACCCCCGGTTTGGATCCCAAAACCAGGGGTTTGGTTAAAAACGGAAATGGGCCTCCGGAGACTCGAAATATTCGAGTCTCCCTGCTCTGGGTTGTTGATGACGATTGCCCCTCAGTCTTGCGAAGGGGGTAAACCCCTGACGCGGACTGAGAACGCCATTCTGCAAACTCCGACGACGACTTCAGAGTAGGAGCTGGAGACTCAGCCCGTTACAAAATTCTTGCACGTGATGCTTGCACTATTTGGATGACTGAGAAAGATATCCAACGCATGGTACAAGCTCTGGTGTCTCCGTTAGCAGTCCAACATGGCAGAGTATACGCAAAGATTCCACAAGATCATCACTAGTGTAGAAATCCACCCGACAAACTCTGTTTTCACTACAACAATAGCCTCAAGCGAGATATCCGACGAGCAATTGCCATTTTTGGCATCCTAAACGACTTGTCGCGAATGATCGCAGTAGTATAAAGGATCGATGACGTCGACTACAATGCTCATATCCAAGAATCCTATGGCTGGCAAACTCCCAACCATAATTATCGTANCAGGAAAAGGCAAAGGGCATGAGTGAAAGGCATAACTCTTGTACGTGAGGAGCGATCCACGCTGAGCAATCACCCATATGAACGGTCTACATTGTCGCACAGGGTTTCCAAGATCTCAAAGTTTGAATAGGTGTATGAGGACGACCAAGTGGCGATCCTACTAAAAGTCCAGCCTAGAGGATGCAAGAGTCGCAAAATGGTATCGGCACTATTGGATGGAGGAGCTTCTCACATCTTTGAAAGTAACATACATGGTTCGCAAGCTGGGTTTGCAGACCAAATCAAGGGTGTTTGAAGGAAAAACCATCACTAGGAGATTATACATACGGAGACTCCGAGAACCACTAGAGTTACAGGTGAGAGATCTATGTGATGTAACGATATGGAGGTCCAGTCAAATGCGTGATCACAAAATCATTATCGGACGAGATTTTCTATACTCACAAAATCTGCAGGTCGAATGGAACAACGGCGATGTCTACATGGAAACCGACGGCATCAAACAACAACTTTTGTGTGTGGGAAGGAAGACGAAAGCTCAAGTAGTGGAGGTGGAAGCAACAGAGGAAGCCATGGTAGCCAAAAGGAAACAACTTGTACAGCCGACATCGCTCAACGTGGTCAAACACTGTATGCAATGAGGAGCTCGTGCATGGCTCATACACCTCAAGCCAATGGAAGAAACAGAAGTGGCAGCAGCTGACTCATCATCCTCATCGGCCTCATTGACCTCATCAGCCTTATCGGCATGAACAAAGAACACAATGGTACCTGAAGAGTTCGCACCACTAATCCAAAAGTTTGTAAACGTCTTCCCCGATGAACTCCTGAGAACCCTACCACCTCAACGAGACATCAACCATCACATCGAACTGAAGCCGGGCAGCCGATCCACGGTTGGAGGGGCCTATTGGATGAGTGATCACAAACTGACTAAGTTGAAATGGCAGCTTGACGAGATGCTCGATTAGGGATTCATTTGCCCATCCACATTAGCAGTTGTGCATGCATTTAAGACATGGCGGTGTAATCTGGAGTGTCGCCAATGCATCGTATGCATCAACCACCATGCTCTAAAATGTTTAAAGACATACCCAAACCTAAGTCGACGTCAAACCCGATGGATGGAGTTCCTTGAATCCGAGTTCAACTACGATATCTAGGACCGGTAAGGCAAAATAAACTTGGCGGACGCACTCAGCCGACGACCATATTTAATGGCTCGGGTGGCCACACTACAACTGTACCAAGATCAATATCTCAAGTAGTTTTTCACACGAGGTTATGGCGAGCACGGCGGATACGACAAGGAAACATTCTGGAACGGCGCACCCTATTGGCGACGGCAATTCACCCGACAGGTGGTCGTTCCCTGGAACGACGAAGTTTGCCGTATGCTACTCGTAGAATGTCATGACACCGGTCCAGGTGGACACTTCAAAGATGACAAGACGCTGAAGAAGCTGAAAAAAAATCTATTGGTGGGACAAGACGCAATTCGATGTGGCAAACTTTGCAAATTCTACAACACATGTCATCAGCAAAATCTGGTCACACAAGGCCACCCGGACTTCTGCAGCCGCTCCCCATTCCGACAAAACCGTGACCTGATGTCTCAATGGACTTCATCACAGGTTTACCAGTCACACCTGAGGAATATGACGCGATCCTCGTGGTTGTCGACAGGTTTTCCAAAATGTCCCATTTTATCCCGATAACAACCACTGGATTCCTATTGCCATGTGGAAAAGTGCATGACGATGACAAACTGCCAAACAAGAAAAATCTGGTCGATTTGCATAAAGGTAAACAATCGTGAATATAGTATGTTGAATAGAAACATCACTCATGTGTGTGTGCCAAGAAAACATGTGCGATGTTATGCCGAATGAAGCGTAGGTGGTGAAGATGTTGAAGTTGCGAGGCAGAACACGACTTAGAATTTAGGACACGAGCAATTCCTAATTAGCGGTAAGTGTACTCCGATGACATGTGTTGAAATCATTGAACATGTATAGACAAGTGTCAGGTGAAGAATGAGAAATAGTCAAGGTCGTTGGGTCGATTGTCGAGCGACGTGTGGAGTCGCGTCGTAAGTGGTCGGATTTGACAAGCTCCGCTGAGAAGTCGGGGGGCTTTGAGGATCGACGGTGAAGATGCAAGATGCATCATTACAAATCCAGATTCCTCTTGTTGCGTCGAGAAGTTGGCCAAAAGGTCGTGACACTTCTGTCGTAGACTCGCAAGAGTGGTCAAAGTTGTCAGAACGTTCGGAAAGATTCACTGCAGGCGAGGACAGTTGGCCAGTTTGTCCTCGACCGTCAGAGTGAACATTGAGGTCCCGCGACGTGGTAGACTATTCATGTTATAACAGAAATGCCCACTCAAAAATATTAGGAACTCATGTACGTTGGGTACGCAACACTTCCTCCCCTTTTAGCTACGACGTCTCGGTGCGTATACAGATGTGGCTTAGTGACAGCAGTTTTAGTCGTCGATTAGGTGATCAACGTCTCATAAGTTGTCGTAGGGTTCCTGGCAGTTGTGTGCGGTGTTGTAGCCATGCCACTTGACAAGATATTCTGTCATCTTTCCATATCCTTGATGGCCGAGGATGTCCTTAATGACGTACTCTATGTCCTCATCCACTTGAACGGGAGCAAGGAGAAGGACATTCCTGCTGGGTAAGTTTTCTCTGCGGTCTCAGTATTGCTTCAGTCTGCTGTTATGGAACACCGGATACACTTGCATAATGTCAGGGAGTTTGAGTCGCGCAACCACGAGGGTTTGCATGCGCTCGATCTCGAATGGTCCCAACCATCAGGGTTTGAGGTTTGAATAGTCTGCTCCGCAAAGTTTGATGTTGCCTGAGCTGAGAAGGATTTTTCCGCTTCCGGCAAAAACTTTATTGCTGCGATGTCGATCAGTTTCTCGATTCATCGTTGCTTGTGTTTTCACAAGTGTATGCTGTGTTTTCTCCCAGATGTTGGTGAAGTCTTGGTGTTGGACGTCAGTCGTGGGAATACTGTTTCGACTCTGTAGTCTTGCTGGTGTGGCGGGGAGTTTTTCCTATTGCGGTAGAAACTGGCAAATTATATGCGATTTCAGCGGTCGGGAGTATTTCTGTCCCATATGTTCCATGAGGTTTGAATAGTGTTTGGAGAATTTGTTTGAGTGTCTGATTGCTCTGCTTGGTTTGGCCGCCGGCTTAAGAATGAAATGCTGTTGAAATTTGAATTATGCTGCCATACTGAGTCATCAATTTGTACCAAAAACAGCTGGTGAATCGATCGTCTTTATCGCTTGTGATGGTTCTTAGCTCGCCGTGTAACCGCATGATGTTATNGGTAGAAACTGGCAAATTATATGCGATTTCAGCGGTCGGGAGTATTTCTGTCCCATATGTTCCATGAGGTTTGAATAGTGTTTGGAGAATTTGTTTGAGTGTCTGATTGCTCCGCTTGGTTTGGCCGCCGGCTTAAGAATGAAATGCTGTTGAAATTTGAATTATGCTGCCATACTGAGTCATCAATTTGTACCAAAAACAGCTGGTGAATCGATCGTCTTTATCGCTTGTGATGGTTCTTAGCTCGCCGTGTAACTGTATGCTGTTATTTAAAAACAGTTGTGCTGTTCCTTTGGCGGCGACGCCCCGCGGCGAGCTGCTGTGTCGGGAAAATCATGCCCCTGACAAGATGGGAGGTGGAGGACATGGAAACGAGACCAGTTGCCTGGCTCGCTGCTCCTACGGTGGTGACTGCTGGACATGTCTACGGCCTTGATGTCATTGCGGTGTGATGCTCTGTCACTACTGTTAGTGTTGCTGCTATCGTCAAACCTGATTGCAGTGGCACTCTGTCACTACGGCTGTTGTGGCTATTGTCACTACTACCATCAACTCAGACGACTGTGGCACTCTGCCCCCTCAGCTGCTGCTGTCGTTGTAGCGGCTGAAAAAAGCCGGCAGCAATTACCTCACCCCAGTGGGCGTGGAAAAACTTTCAAAGCCTATTTCAGCCTAGGAACACCGTGGGTGGACCCTCCCAGCTGCCAGAAGGAATCCGACAGCGCTCCCCCCGCCCAAGTGGGCGTGAAATAATGGGAGGGTCTTGGGGGAGCTCCGTGTACTTGTCCCAACCCCCAACCCACCCAAGGGACCAGCAAGAGGAGCCCAAACCGAGAGGAGAGTGGAATTTCAAGGAAGAGGAAGGAAAGAAAAAAGATAGCCGTTGCTGCTGTCGAGGCTGTTGCAACTGTCGCTGATGATGACGCTACTGCTGCCGCTCCTCCTGTTGCTACTCCTCTTGTCGATGTTGCCGCCGATCACTGCAGCTGCAAGCTGCTACTTATGTGCTTTGCTGTTGCTACACACTGCTGCTGCCGCAAGCTACTGCTGCTGCATGCCACCGCCATTGCTGCTAGCTGCTGCTGCTAGGTGGAGCTGCTGGTGCTGACGACCAGAACTTTGGCTAAGTGTTGAAATATTAAAATCAAGGTTGTCCAAATCAAGCACAATTTGGAACACAGAGGCTCGTGAATGTGCTGAACATGATTGTGAAATTTTTGGTCGCAAAAAGCTTCTAAGAGAAGGGCCAAAATGTCACTTTTGCCTTTTCTGCCAGAATTTCAGCTAAAACAACGAATATACGGTGCACTACAGTCTTTGCTGGTGGCTACAGAGCACGAAACGAAGCATGAATAGTAGCTCTAGAGAGCTTGCGAGAAGAGCTTTCCAACTCACCCTCAAACGCCAAAAACAGCGTTGGTTTGAAATCGAGGCAAGCTCGTGCCGACAAGGAGGTGGTGGCTAACGCAAATGTTGTGTGTGGTTCCTCCACGTCCGTGCGGCTTCTAGGACGCTGCACAGATGGGAGCAGCGGTGGTGCACCCTGCTGTTGCTGCCGTCAAGCTTAGGCAGTGGCCTCAAGCCACTTTGATGGCTGCTGTTGCTGATGTTTCTGATGCCGCCGCCAATGCTGTTGCTCCTGCTGCTGCCGCTGTGGTTGAAAGTGCCAAAACTGTTACTGCGCTATTGGAAAGCTGCCGCTATGGCACTGCTGCGTTGGCGTGCTACTACACTACTGCACCCCTCCTACACGACTCCTCTGTCGAGCAGGTGCTATGGCGTGCGCCTGGCAATGGCGCAGGTTGGTGGGTCCTCCCAGGACCTGTCGCTACTGCTGTGCGCTGCAGCCGCTGATGCTGCTCACTGCTACTACAATTGCTACGTCTCTATTATGCAGTACAACAAGCTCTGGCTTGTTGCTTTGATACCATGAGAAGATTCCTGGGAACTTCCTAGCTCAACTGTTCACTAGCCTGACACCAGTCACCTGGCTAGGTGACTCACAGGTCATGCAAGGAACAATGAGAGTAGAATTGGAACACGTCATGTGAACCAGGGCTTCACTTAAGGATGATGAAATGTAAGTGAAAAATGAGAAGTTCAGGTCATAAGTGCCGTCTGCTAGCGGCGGTGCGCCGACCGGTCTCATTTTCCTGCTACGGACAAACTGGTCGAAAACCACCTTTTTTGGCTATATCTCCTTACTTTGGCATCCGAATTAAGAACCGTCAGAACCAAACGGAGCATGGTGCAAAATCCTACGCAACAAATGCCCACACACCATGGTTCAGTCACCAACAAGTGTCTGATAAATGGAATACGTGCAACCGGCCAGTCGGCCTCACTACCGAAAAGCCTGGAACGGTCGAGCCTGAGCCCCAACTTCACACGAGTGTCATCGGTGGATAGTCGTGAGTCTCAGGCACTCCCAAGGCCACGTCAGCTTCCCCACTGGTCTAATGGCTGTCTCATTATGGATGTGCACGAGCATGGACATGAGCCGAGGGGTCACCGTAAGTTGTGGACAACATTAAACAAACCCCTTAGTTAACATGGGGGATGTGGCAGGGTCATCGCGAGCTCGCAAGGAAGTTTGACCACGAAACCCCTCCTGCGAGATCGCGATGACGGGCGAAGTTTGACTTCGCCTTCAAAGTTGAAACCATGTCAAATCTGTTAAGAACTTGAAATATATGATACCCGTGCCCGTTTTCGCTGGAAAAAAACAAAAAACCTGGGGATCGCTATCATTTCATTTTTTTACCGAGGACACCGCTGATCTATCGACCGAAACGATGGGTACATTGTGGAGTGGGTCCTATTATATCATACACAGGTATGGACATTTGAGTATTATTTCATTGAGAGTTCTTGTAACACAACGAACTTTTAGAAGCAGTACCTAAAATTTTACAATCATGAAAGACTGTCGCAATCATTACTTGATTGCAATAGTCCATGGACAGTGTTCTGCGACGGACACCATGAGGTCGTGTCAAGCTTGACGCAAGCGCGTGAAGGAAAAAGTAGAAATCAAATCCAAACGACCATCTCGATGGAGAATACGGTCACAAAGTTTCCACCGTTATTTCTAACGGAATGCATAAAAAATTATCAATAATGAAAAAACTGTAACTTTTAAAAGAAACATCAACGTGGCTTCGAAAGGCGTGGCGAGCCATGACGACTCGGGCAAGGAAAAGACCACTCCAACGAGAACGGTCATTTAGTTTTACAACGTAAACTTTTCCGAGCTCGCCGGAGCCTTTCAACGCTAAGTTTGAGCTCTTGCATTACAGTCCGGGCATTCGATTATTATTTGAGTGAAAAGTATGGGTATTCGAGCATTATTTCAGTGACAAGTATGGGCATTCAAGTATCATTTCATTGACAATGATGGGAATTTGAGCATTTTTTCAATGAAATGTATGGGCATTGGAGTATGAATTTAGTGACAAATATGGGCATTGAAGTATTAATCATGTGACAAATATGGGCATTCCAATATGATTTAAGTGACAAGTATGGGCATGGGATTATTATTCTAGGGACATGCATGGGTATTCAAGTATTAATTTGGTAACACGTATGGACATTCGTGTACGATTCCACGGCCAACTAAGTATTGTTTTCATCTGTAAAGGTAGGCGATTTCTGTTTCTTTCAATGAATGACCGTAAGAGTGACTTAGAAGTGTTCTATTCACAAAGCCTCCATCTGCATGGGTACATTTGGTGTGTATTGCATGGGTAATGGAAGTCATTATATCAATGGACATTATTCTAATGTTAACAAAGAACTACATGTCTCTAGACAAACGGGAAGAAGCACTACTACCCAAACCACTCTGGATCCAACCACTTTGGATCCAGGACACTGCACAACCAAAGCCACTAACAGACTTCACATCCACATCCCTACCATCCCCGACAGGATATAGCATCAAAGAAAATGTCCTCATCGGCATCATGCGAGTCAACCTCTTCGTCTTCTCTGTCTTCTTTTTTGTAGAAAATGTCTTCCCCGTGCCAGTCCCCTGATTCCGCTTCACTTCTATATGCATCCATTGGAGATCCATCATGTTATGTCACTGTACAATGGCACATGCCTACACATCTTGTAGTTGTTAGCTGCCACAAGTAGGAATACAGTGTCTGACACACCAATGTTGCACCAACTCCCGAGAGGAAGATCACGGTCATATCAAGTTGATCACATGTATTCATGTTTTGAGGTTCCTTGTGCAGGTGCTTGGACAGAAGAGATATTTGATTGAAAGGGAATGAAATGGCCATGTCAAAAGTGTATATGTACAATTTCCTGGTTTGTGCTTCTAATTGGTTTTTACGAAAAAGGAAATTGGACATCTTTCATTCACAAGTATTGAGAAGTACACAAGCAGAGGGGCATTGAGCAGTAGAACTCGAACAGATAGTAAGTTAAACAAAACTTCCAACCCAACTTCATTCCAACTACATAAAAGTCTACTGCTCGAGTGCAATCCGTGGCCACTTGTTATCTGGTCTGCACCTCCTCCCTTGGGATTGGTCTCCTGTAAGATGTGCAAAGCACACACATTGAAACGAGTTAGTGGGAGAAACATGACGTAGGACCATGTTTTAGAATCGTTAGTTAACATCAAGGCACACTTGCGGGAATGTAATGAAAGACAATGCAGGAATCTTAGCCGAAACAAAATCACCACATGCCGAAAGAACAGTTGATGTCGTCCACCTCGACGTGGAAAGCCATCCACACCTCCTCACGATCGTTTGCATCATTGTGGTCAACTCCTTCATAGCCACAGGAGACTGAGATGGGGTCGACTACCTCCTGCCCACCCCCTTCTCCCTCCTCGTCCTCCTCCTCCGCCCCCTCCTACCCCCCTCCTCCCCCTCCTTGTCCTCGTCCTCGTCCTCCCCCTCCCCCTCCTCCTCCCCCTCCTCCTCCTCCTCCTCCCCCTCCTCGTCCGAGTTTGCCTCCTCTTGAGCATAGGGGGCATCCTCTGTCTCATCCTCGGGGTACCCCATGGCGTCCACGTTCAACCTCCATGATGCCCTCATGCGATGCTCTTCCTCTAGCTCAATGACTTGTGCGGCAGCCATCTTCTCTGGGATTGGTATATCCATGTTAGGACATGACCGACGCACATGGCCTTGCTTCCCACAACGAGCTCATATACGCCGCCTTTTCACCTTGGCGTACTTGTCCAATCTCACTATGGTTGTACGCCTGCGCCCTCAACGCTGGGGTAGCCGGCTTCACAAGCCTCACCTTGGGCAAGGGGAAAGGAGCTTTGTACGTCCGCTTGTAGCTAAGGTTGACGTGGCCAAATTTCACGTACGCCACAGGATTGAGGGCATTCTCCTGCAAGAGACTACAAGCACGTGGGCATGGCACCCCATACTCACGCCAGCGGCCGCACGGGCACTCTTTGGTGACGTTGACCTTGCGTGGAGTGCCGTTTGGGCGCACTATTGTACCGCTTGTCTAAGGTCTAGCCTCGTCCCCATCCAAGTCCAAACTATACTCCAGGTTGCGGCTACCATTGTTTTTCACCTTTAGGTGTAGCGCAGGTGCAACGCCACCCTCGACGTCATGTGCCATCTTGTAGCGAATGTGCCACAGCCTCCGCACGAACATGTGAAAGTTGACAAAATAGAAGTACGGGTAGATTTTCTAGAGCTCCACGAGCTTGCCATTGAGGGATTCCATGGCGTTGCATGTGGTGTGCCCTCCGCGACGTATGGGGCAGTAAAGCCTACTCCATTGTTCCTTGGAGATGCCTGGCTCCCCATTACCACCCCGTAGGTAGTCCATTGTCCTTGGAACTGTCTGTCGCATCTCAGCCAGGCAGGCAACCCAATCCGGCTGCGTTGTCACATGGGCGAGGTTCCAGAATGAAGAGCCCGACCTGCCCAGGCACCGGGACTGCACGTTCCGCATGAGGTGCAAGGTGCAGTAGGTGTGTGTTGCATCCGATAGTTTGGCATCCACAACGTTCGCAAAGCCTTTCTAACATTATAGAATGACCGTGGTTCAAACCTGTGTGGTGGTTGGGAAGGTTGCTTCCACAAGCTTGCAGAACTACGTCCAATTATGCTCGTCCTCTGCAGACACCAAAGCGTAGGCCGCGGGCATGGCGTTGTCGTCTGCGTCGAAAAACTACACGGTCAACAGTTCCTACTTGTGCCCATTCTTCATGTGGATACCATCCATGACAAGCAGTCGTCGAGTGTACTCAAATCCTCTACATCAAGCTCCAAGTGCAATGAACACCCAGTCGAACGTGCCAGTTTTCCGGTCCGTCTCAGCCTTTGCAATGGCAAGCGGGTCCACCTTCGAGAGTTGTATGAAACACCACGTTAGACACAATGGGCCCAAAACTAAGAACAAAACTGAGGCGTTATAAAAGAATCACAAAAAGAACAAGGGAAAAGTAAGACATACCTCGTCCATGTATCCAGGGAGCATGCTCCACGAACATGACTTCTTCCCGTACATCTTCTCCAGGCAGGCCTTCTTGGCGCTGTATAGGGTGGTGTAGAGTACCCTGGTGTTGTTGACCTTCGTTAAAAGTACCTATAGCGCCTTTGGTGTTGCCGACGGGTCCTTCACGAGGGTTCTTTTGGTGTGTCGTGCCACCCACTACGTGGAGCGCACTAGGTTACCCCGGCTAACTCCCGGGTCACAAAGGTGGCCACCTTTGAAGGACGTGATGTTGAACGCGTCAGACCTTTCTATACGTCGCACGGACGATCCACGGGTGCTTCTTGATGACGTACTACTTGCAACGTGCCACAAGACGCGTTCGGTCGCTCTTCAGCCACCTGAGCGACCTGCGGTTGCAAACCGCATACTCTTCAACGACAGCTTTGCATGCTGCCATGGTCTGAAAGGATGAGTTGCCGAGGAAGTCTACCTCGGCCCTCCGCTTCTTCAAGGTTGCAGGGTGTGCGGTTGGCTTCGCGATGTTGGGGGAGGCATCCTTCGCTATGGCGTTGGCTGCCCTTGCCTCATCGTCCGACTTGACGGGCAGGCCCTTGGTCGAGTGCACACGACCACCCATGCGGGAAATCCTTAGGGGACCCTTAGTTTCACGACGTGGGGCACCGTCCACTACAATGCGTGGTGCATCGTCCTCCTCGCGAGGAGGAGTCTGGTGCGTCAAGCAAGGCTCGTCTGTCACGTCGTCGACGCAGTCGTCGAGTGGGAACCCACAAAGACGTGACAGCTCCACCACCTCTTTGGTGCGTGTTCCCCGTCATGAGAAGACAACATGGACACCTCGTGCAGAAAACATGGTTCCATACAACTTAAATGCCCCCAATTGTCTCCCATGCGCGTTGCATGAGGCCTTCGTGAAGGCGTGCAACATCATCGAGGCGTGCAACATCATCGCGACGTGCAACATCATTGACGATGAGTTGTACCAAAATGGTGAGCAAGGCGAGAACCCCCCACGACGCGCAAACCTTGATGCGGAAAAAATGACTTCCATCCTAAGGTTTGACAGCACCCGAGGGAAGCACATGGTAGCCCTCCATCGTGGGAGGTACATTGCGATTTGGGAAACCAGCGGAACGTGCAAGGAGACAGGCTGTAAAAATCAGATAGGAATTCGCGCAAAGACAAGGACACGCTAAGGAGAGCCAATTCGCGATAGAGTATACTTCGAGGATCAATTGATCAACGCAATCACAAGACACGGTTAGCCATATGGTGTGCAGCGCGTACCCACGAGCCGAATCCTTACAATTTCACACCTAATTCCACCCCGAACAAGGCGTCGTAGCCCGAGCGAACCACGTCAATTTCATTCCATATTACGCTTACGCTCACGTCGTTCGACCATGCAGTAGCAAGTTGTGCCATCATCGATGTTTACATTGATATCGAATCTGTTAAAACTATGAAGTGTATGTCAAGCGTGCCCATGACGGACACTAATCGGGGGCACAACTATCATGTCGGTTTTGACCTTGGGCAATGCTGTCTTTTTGTTTCTGACTATGGACACCGCTGACATATCGGTTTCGACATTGGACACCGCTGTTTGTTCGTTTTCGACTATGGACACCTGTAATCTGTCGACTGAAACAATGGGTATGTTACTACTCCATTCGAGAGATTTCTAAAAAAGAAACTCATACAACCTCGCTCTTTTGTTTTTAACATCGTAGCAAACTGAAGTGAATAGATGAAAGTGAATATGACTGTTTTGCTCTTTCACGTAACAAACGAGCGAAACAGTACTTGAACGAGTCGATAGGTCCAGGGCCGACAGGCACATTCAAGGGCTTTTTTGCTCGCTCGCATTGTGAACGAGCACATAACACGACTGTGGACATCCACGGTCGAGTAATTGTGATGTACACGAAAGGCTAGCGGCCAATGTTTGATAGAAAAAGATTAAAGTCCTTAAGTGGACAAAAATGACATCCCCAGCGTTTTATGTACAAAAAAACGCGACTACTTGTGAGTATAAATAGAAATGATATAAATTTCGTAACATAAAGGAGAAATGAAAATAGGATGAATGAAGATATCACGTGAAACGAATGAAACGTAAAACATCACAATTTAGATTCCCACTGTCTCCAAAATGATTCCTTTGAAACGTGTGTAGCATGATTTTGTTTCCAATAGTGGGTGCAGAATGCATGTTGTAAGAATCTTCGAGAAAATTGGTTACAGGATGTGTCTTTTGTGTTAAGTGAGTGATGTGTTTTATTTGTGCGAGAAATGGCTATGAGATCATTCGAATGCCCAAACAGTGGGTATAGCGGAATGAGGCGGGGTGGGAAATGGTTGTTCGTCACTGGGTCAACTTCTGAAATCTAGAACATGATCCAACCGCTTCTTTTCCCGTCGTGACGGAGACCACACGCAAACGTCGTCGGCCGGCAACTTCCTCACCAGCAGCCGGTGGGTTGGATCCTCCTGCTGCTCGCACATGGCAGCTCCGCGTGGAATCGGACGCAGCCGTGGGCAGCAAACCAGCCGACGTAGAAAGTGGAGTCGAAGCAGGTTGGCTTACGGCAATCATTGCTGCAGGAGGGGTAAGCTGCTCCAGTGGAAATGCACGAATATTCGAATTGCGGCTAAACCCAGTAATGCTCTGATGGTTTGTGAGGAATGTTAAGACGTCTGCGGATCGACGTGCCTGCTGCTCTCGCTTCGGGTGCTGGGGGCCATCGAGCTTAGGGATTATCGTCGCGGCTATCGTTGCAATCCGTTCATTGCAACACTTTCGCTTGCGTGGCAAGTGGCGAGAGGTCTGACCGCGCGATCTCCTAGATTTCTGTGGATGCCATCACGCGCAGATCCACGTCATTTTGGACAATCGAAATTGAAATCACTTCTCGACACGGCTTGACTTCCTTCCCTGGAGCGAAATTGGGTGTGGCGGTCTGCAGTAATGCGTTTGAATCACGATGGTATTTTGAGGGAAGGGCGAGGGCCTCGTGTCCATGTCAAGCGTCCGCCCTTAGCACGTTGCTGCCGCCGCCGTCACACCGCCACGCGCCCCCGGCTTCGCGGAGCCAGAGTTTGGACCTTCCACATAGATGAGCTGGCCCACAGCGCTGGCGGCCTCGGAGCGACGTTCGCTTCGACCGTCGTGAAGTGAAGTGAAGTGAAGTGCCACGTGGTGTAGAATTGCTCTGCGATAGGGTGACGGGCTTCCGTCCGCCTTTGACGAAGTGGAGTACATGTAACGCGTTCTGGCGAAAATTCTACTCAGCACGATGGGGGCAAGCTGAGATGTGTGATGATTTTCAGAGCTGAGCTCTGGAACTCAACATAGGAAAATCTGTTTGAACGCCACTTTCGGCATGCTGTTGGTGGCCAAGCAGTAAGCGACTGTCGCATTAGAAGCTGTATGTGCACGGTTGTCCAACTGCTTAGCCATGCACGATTACTCGGAAAATTCAATTCATNCGACGTGCCTGCTGCTCTCGCTTCGGGTGCTGGGGGCCATCGAGCTTAGGGATTATCGTCGCGGCTATCGTTGCAATCCGTTCATTGCAACACTTTCGCTTGCGTGGCAAGTGGCGAGAGGTCTGACCGCGCGATCTCCTAGATTTCTGTGGATGCCATCACGCGCAGATCCACGTCATTTTGGACAATCGAAATTGAAATCACTTCTCGACACGGCTTGACTTCCTTCCCTGGAGCGAAATTGGGTGTGGCGGTCTGCAGTAATGCGTTTGAATCACGATGGTATTTTGAGGGAAGGGCGAGGGCCTCGTGTCCATGTCAAGCGTCCGCCCTTAGCACGTTGCTGCCGCCGCCGTCACACCGCCACGCGCCCCCGGCTTCGCGGAGCCAGAGTTTGGACCTTCCACATAGATGAGCTGGCCCACAGCGCTGGCGGCCTCGGAGCGACGTTCGCTTCGACCGTCGTCGAGCTGTGAAGTGAAGTGCCACGTGGTGTAGAATTGCTCTGCGATAGGGTGACGGGCTTCCGTCCGCCTTTGACGAAGTGGAGTACATGTCACGCGTTCTGGCGAAATTTTTACTCTCAGCACGAGGGGGGCAAGCTGAGATGTGTGATGATTTTCAGAGCTGAGCTCTGGAACTCAACATAGGAAAATCTGTTTGAACGCCACTTTCGGCATGCTGTTGGTGGCCAAGCAGTAAGCGACTGTCGCATTAGAAGCTGTATGTGCACGGTTGTCCAACTGCTTAGCCATGCACGATTACTCGGAAAATTCAATTCATGCTGAAGCAGGTGAGTAGTGTCCGCAGGACAAGTAGGAGGGTCCGGCAGCACCAGTTCGAAGACACTGGAGCTTCTAGGCTGTTCAGCAATTCGGACTGCGGACCAGTCGGTCGTGACAAAGGATTTTTGAAAAATAGGCGCAAAATGCGGTGTCCGGGAATATTTGCGATATGGACATAGAGCTAACCTAGTTCTGTTCCTGAGCAGTCGTGTCCGTCGATTCTGGCAACTGGTCTGTTTTCTCGGCCAAAATGTCGGTTCTGACTAGTTCGTCGTTCACGCTGTAGGGCCAGAAGGTTCCTTGGCCACCCGAGTAGACACCGGAGAACCTCGCAACACTCTCTTGCTCCACGGATCTCCTTTTCGTATTGTTTTGCAGAAGAGAGATTCCCTCAGGCAAATAGTTGCCACAAAGTGGACGTCAAGCACTTTGGTGGTTCACGCGTGTGCTCACATCCCTCGTCTTCTAATCCCCTCCTCTTCCACCTCACCAACCGCAGGCGAAGCATCTCTAGCGCATCTGCATAGCAACTTCCGACGGTCGCTGGTCAGCNGCCAGAAGGTTCCTTGGCCACCCGATTAGACACCGGAGAACCTCGCAACACTCTCTTGCTCCACGGATCTCCTTTTCGTATTGTTTTGCAGAAGAGAGATTCCCTCAGGCAAATAGTTGCCACAAAGTGGACGTCAAGCACTTTGGTGGTTCACGAGTGTGCTCACATCCCTCGTCTTCTAATCCCCTCCTCTTCCACCTCACCAACCGCAGGCGAAGCATCTCTAGCGCATCTGCATAGCAACTTCCGACGGTCGCTGGTCAGCGCCACCACTCACACAACCCATTCTCGTGTTCGGCGGCGAGTCACGACGGCACAANCGTCGTTCACGCTGTAGGGCCAGAAGGTTCCTTGGCCACCCGATTAGACACCGGAGAACCTCGCAACACTCTCTTGCTCCACGGATCTCCTTTTCGTATTGTTTTGCAGAAGAGAGATTCCCTCAGGCAAATAGTTGCCACAAAGTGGACGTCAAGCACTTTGGTGGTTCACGCGTGTGCTCACATCCCTCGTCTTCTAATCCCCTCCTCTTCCACCTCACCAACCGCAGGCGAAGCATCTCTAGCGCATCTGCATAGCAACTTCCGACGGTCGCTGGTCAGCACCACCACTCACACAACCCATTCTCGTGTTCGGCGGCGAGTCACGACGGCACAAACTCATCACTCTGGCCACCCGCAACTGTTTGCTCTTCACAGGTCCATCTCGAGTATTGCATGCGACACTTCCACTGTATTTTTTCCAGAACGATCAACTTGAACGTTGCCGTCCGCTTCGACATTGAAGAACCCGTCCAGCAGCATCTCCCAAGCTACCCTACCATACATGCCGATCTGCCTTCATCAGACCTACGGCAAACCGTAGCAGGCCGACTCATCTTCTCCTGGTCTCACATCACCCTCGCCCAGGCACACGTTCGTCTCAACCAACCGTTGTGGGCCAATTCGAAGCTCGCAGCGGCGTCGCTCGTCCCAGTCTCCCCCACCTTCTATCCTTTCCCTCCGTTCAGCCCGGTCTTATGCCTGGGTACTGCCCCGTCGTCATCATGGCCCCAGGTCATCACAGCGGCACGGCAGAAGATGACCCCGGAGACCGGGGACGCCCTCTCTCTCTCCCTCCCTTACCCACACGAAGCAACAGCGAAAGAAGGTTGAACCAGGAAGTAGAACCCCCATCCCCCGCCGCAGCCGTCGACTCTCCCTCTCCATCTTCGTCAGAAGCTTCTTCCACCCAGAACGAGGCTCAAGAGGAGTTCGTGCCGATCGTGCGGTCAGGATCGTGCGCGAACATTGGGAACAGGAGGTCCATGGAGGACGCGCACGTCTTGGTGGATGACCTGTCCGACGCTGCGGAGGTGTTGGAGAGCGTTACTGGACCGAGAGCGTTCTATGGGGTGAGTTGTCCTCAGGCTGAGAGCAGCAGCTAAGGGCCTCAGCTCCTGCTCTTGGTTCCTGCACTCGGTGGCTCGCGAGGATTTCGGACATGGGAGACGCGTGAGCCACGAGAAGGAAGCTCTAGTCAGAACTAGTTCAGTCTAGTTTTGGGCTTTGGAGACGGCTAGAACTTGTGCCTGGTTCATGATCGCGTCGTTGAGAGACAAGCTTTTTCCCGAAACAGGCGAGCTCGTTTGTCGCCTGCTTGCATAGTAGGTTGTACGCTGGTTTTGAGTTGTAGTGAGGGGAAGAAGGACAAGAGTGAGGAAAGAGAGGCGATGGCTTGAACGTATCGCGGTAGCT
>SZWC01005423.1:51648-78831 GCA_023375785.1 Penium margaritaceum | reverse complement strand
GTTTGCCATGTTGCCTTCAACGAATTGTCAACAGGGGGCAGCTTCAACTGCCTGACGCAGTTCAGCACCGCAGTTGCTATGAGGAGGAGCAGACCGGAGGCTGAGGGATAAGAGACGGCTGGACCCATTCCCTGTTGTCGAACCTGCTGCTGCTGCTGCTGCTGCTGCTGCTGCTGCTGAGGTTCTGTCAAAACTTCCGCAAGTGGCCACGTGTCTGCTGGATGCCGGCTGCTCTCTCCGTGGAAAGCGACTTTCTGTTCACACGCTCGAGCTCTGCAGGCTGCGCCATCACGGCCCCCTCCTTCACGAGGCCCAAAACGGANGCCGCCCGGTTGGTGCTTTTCCCAACCCTAACCCTAACCTGCAGGTTCTCTCCTGGGTGAGCGAGATTCTCGCCCATTCGCGCGCCAGTCTGCCGTGAGCGAGCATGGCCGATGCTCGAGCATCACTCTGCGCCCTCGTGGCCGCCACACGCGCTGCGCCAGCGTGCTTGAGCACCCTGCGGGCTTGCCATGGGCGGGCGGTGAGGGCAACCGCTGCACTGTCAACGATCTGAGTCCGGAGGAAAATCTGCGGCATGGATGATGCGGACGATGAGGTGCGGTGATGGTGTGGCTCCACCCTTGGTATCATCGCCATAGTTGCAGGACTCGATACTTCTCTGGCACTAGGACGATATGAACAGTTCCCCAAACAGAGCGGGCAGGCACTTCCTCTCTTGTTCTTGGATTATCGCTTGCTCGCAAGCGCTCCGTCCACCGCCACACTTCGTGCAAAGTCGCCTCCTGCAGATTCCACGCCAGCTCACGCCGGCTTTCTTCCACGTGGACGATGGCGGAAGCAACCACTGGTAAGACGCGACTCACGAGAGGCGGCCGAAATCCACGGGCCACCACTCAGCCATGCGGACTTACGTTCTGAGTGGCTTTTGTTGTCAAGACATTACTCCGCTTGGCGAGGTCAGCACCGCCGGATTAAAGCAGCGGCAGCGTGAAGAGCGTTAGTCTGCCCCATGCTGTTGGTCGCTATCACCCTGGCGGCCGAAACTTGAAGGGGCTAGGGGTAGGTGTCATGGTCAGCATGATGACGTTACTGTCGACATCACCAGCTGACCAACGCTTTGGAACGTCAGATCCGAACGTGGTCCATGTCACCCAGGATTCCTTCACCAAGACTTCAATCGACCAAGATCAACCAAGGTGACGGCCCCAGCTTCTGCTGTGTGATATGTGGTGTCCTCTGCTTCAAATACAGGCCTGCAAATTGATTAAAAAACTCATACCCCTATCTTAATTTTTTTAATTTCATTATGGATTTCATATTTCATTGTGTAATTTTTTTTCCATATGTCTAAGTCATCCTTTACATTTGGCTTCATGAGCAATGAATCATAAATCACATTTAAAACAAATCAATCCAATAATTTTATTTATTTTTTCATGAAAATATTGAATTATTTCAATTTTTTTACGACAAATTGGTCCACCTGATCATAGAGAAAGGAAGCATATGAGGGAGAAACATATAATTCGTTTTAAAAAAATATCACCAGGTTTTTGTTTTATGGATTTGATTTTTTTTTGGCGCTCTATGCTCACCAAGAATGTGTAGTGGCTTTGTGCCATTGTCTTTCGTCCATCCCTCTCTTTCCAACCTCCCAAACATGGCTTGAACTTCTTCATGTACCATGTGGATATGTTATTCCATGGCGCCACTCTCTTAGTTCAGAATTTCATTTGGCCGTGTCACAATTCCATTAGAATCAAGGATTTGGATTTAACTAAGTCAGTCAGTTTGTGTTACTAAATGCCACTAGTCCATTGAATCTGTCTAGAAAATGCATGGAAGCTTCTTAGAGATATTGTTGTTGACTACGCATCAGTGCTTGGTCAAACGATGACGACAGTCACAAGTTGTGCACACAACGGCAAGGGTCTGTCTACGGGACACAAGGCAAAGTGTCAGAATGCTTCAAATAGCATTTGCAGAGAGAAATGACAGATGACAAGTCCATGGCATAAGTACCAGCCGTGGCGCACGGCGGGTGCCGCACGCGGCAGTGCAAGGTCTGTCCTCAAACCAGCCCAAAACCACTGTTTTGGCCGTAACTCAGTGTAGACAAGTCAGAACACTACACCATCTGAACCTAGACTTGCAGAGTCTCAAGCCGGACGCTACGACTATTCAAATGCATGCATCCGGTAACAAACGGTGGACGCACAATGCCAAGACATGCAGATCGGGCCCACGGCCAGTCCACCGAGACAATCCTACAAGCTGCAGAAAAAAGTACAGATGGTCCAAGAGAGCATCCAAGACTCTGGGGCGACCTTCAATCAGCTCCGAGCAGGTAGTCCACCACGAGACAACGCCCAAGTGCCACCTCGGTCCGCATCAGGGATCTGCACAAGCATGGACACGACCGAGTGGTCACAGTAACCTATACAGGTCGACAGGAACGTCACAAATCACAACACTCCCCCATGACCTGATGGTACACATGTCCATACACGTGCAGCATTGAAACGAGTGCATTAACGAGGGCAAGAACAGTCGTGACACAGACACAGACACACCCCGTACTCAACAACTCTCAAGCAAGGGACGAAGTCTAGCGGAACGAATGGCCACTAGAAACTTCCCGCGCGCCAGTGCCTTCGTCAAGAAGTCAGCACGCTGCATGTCATTGCCGACCCATATGACGGAGATCACATGTCTCTCCACGAGATCACGTACGAAGTGATGCTCAACCGCAATGTGCTTCGTGCGAGCATGAAAGACACCAGAGTTCTCCGCAATGGCAAGAGCACTTTGGTTGTCACAACGAAGCATAATGGGGGGCACTCACTGACCTTGCTCAAGGATCAGGCGCTGCAACCACACTACCTAAGCAGGCCCTGCACCCAGAGCAACATACTTTGCCTCCGACGAGCTACGTGCGATGCAGCCCTGCTTCCCACTGCGCCAGGACAGAGCGGTACCACCGAACAGGAACACGTAGCTGGTGCGACTGCGTCCATCCGGGATCCAAGCCTAGTCGCTATCGGCGTAACCGTCAAGAACCACCAAACACTGCCGACGAAAGCGGAGTCCGAGGTACGGCGTGGAAACCATGTATCGCACCAATCGCACAGCCGCCTGGAGGACTCTAGCACGTGGAGCTTGCGAAAACTATACAAGGAGGTTAACGACAAAAGCGATGTCGGGGCGTGTGGTAGTGGCCAGGTACATCAGAGATCCGATGAGGCGGAGGTAGAACGTCACATCCACTGTCTCCCAGGCCTGTGTGGGATCGTCCACCTTCGGGGCATCCTGGGCGTCAGGTGCGAGAGGTGTGGAGGCCATTGGCACTGCGCCAAGGAGGTCACTGAAGCGCTTCGCCACAACGCGTGCATATCGGGCCTGATGCAACAGAAGCGTCCGGCGTCTGCAGTCTCGTACAATCTCCATGCCAAAAAACACCGCTGCACGACCAAGGTCCTTCATCCTATAGGTACTCTGAAGGACCGCCTTCACCTCCTTCACGGCCTCCATGGAGGGAGACGCGATCAGGAGGTCGTCCACATTGACCAGGATGGCAGTGAACCGCTCAGGCGCCTGTCAGATGAAAAGAGAGGGATATGCCTCACTCTGTACATATCCCGCACGAGTCAGAGTACTTGTGATCTCACGGTTCCAGCACTGAGGAGACTGTTTAAGTCTGTACAAGGACTTGCGCAAGCGCCAGACCTTGTCACCGTCTTCAAAGCCTAGTGGCTGGGCCACGTAAATCTCCTCATAAAGCGAGCCATGGAGGAACGTGTTGTTCACATCCATCTAGTGCAGTTCCCAGTCATGCTGTGTCATCGCACCAATCAGAGCGCGAGTTGAGGTCATGCGGCTAAGAGGGGCAAAGGTTTCATTGTAATCAACGCTCTTGATGTGCGAGTATCCCTTGACGTCCAAGCGAGCCTTGTGGCATTCCAGTGAGCCATCCTGCTNGTACTTGTGATCTCACGGTTCCAGCACTGAGGAGACTGTTTAAGTCTGTACAAGGACTTGCGCAAGCGCCAGACCTTGTCACCGTCTTCAAAGCCTAGTGGCTGGGCCACGTAAATCTCCTCATAAAGCGAGCCATAGAGGAACGCGTTGTTCACATCCATCTAGTGCAGTTCCCAGTCATGCTGTGTCATCGCACCAATCAGAGCGCGAGTTGAGGTCATGCGGCTAAGAGGGGCAAAGGTTTCATTGTAATCAACGCTCTTGATGTGCGAGTATCCCTTGACGTCCAAGCGAGCCTTGTGGCATTCCAGTGAGCCATCCTGCTTCACCTTCTTGCGCAAGACCCACTTGACCTGAATCGCCTTCCTACCAGGTGGAAGGTCGACTATCTCGTAAAGTCCGTGCTCATGGATGGCACGAAGCTCATCCTCGCAAGCGACACGTTTGGCATCGTCATCCTCTGATAAGAGGGTGTCCCTCAGTGTTCTCGGATCAGGCGCCAACGAGGGAAAGCTCTGAGTGCCTCAGAACTGGGTATGACGACCACAAGGTCAAGTACTGCATCACAAGCGATACAAAACTTGCAAGTGACGAGATCGTGCCGTACAGGACACGCTAGATATCCCTCTGTGTGATCTATATGGAAAATCAGGCCGAGGGCCTTTTTGCCGTGATCACCACTCGCAACGCTACGAGTGGAGCGCCTAGGTGCGGGATCTGACACTCGTTGGGCTCCGGAGCCCAACGGTCGAAGACGACCACCGGGCTCACGCGAGTAGCCTGAGCTAGAAGGGCTGACCACAGTCTCAGAGACAGGCACGACCACATCCGGTGAGGATTGAGGCACAGGGGCAGGTGATGTAGTGGGAGGAGAGGCTGGTGAACGGATGGGAGACGTAAGACTGGGAGTGGCAGCAAGACCGCCCACAGAGACAGGAGTACCGGTGGATAGAGGGACAACATCATGGGTGTCCGTGGGGCGCGAGGGTGTGGGAGAGGAGACAAGCTAGATGGGAGAGGCCTCTAGGCCGACAGCGTTGATCGCCGGGTCATGAAGAGCCGGAGACCGATAACTCGAGGGGGCTTGAACGGGCACATCAGCCAGACGAGAGGTGCTCGTAGGCTTTGACTCCCCCATCCTTCAGGAAACCTCACACAGAGGAACGTTGGTGACAGATATCGACACAATCAAGGTCAGATCACGAGAGGTGAGAGACTCAAAGAAGAGAGTGCCGCGAGACTCAACAATGCGACGATGGGCGGATTCCCAAAAACGCCAGGCCTTTGACCGCGGAGAGATACCAACAAAGGCACACAAGCGGCCCCGTGGAGTGACCTTAGACCCCTGCTGATCCTGCATGTACCACACAGAAGCCACTGAGCCCCATACACGAGCAAGACGCAGATCGGCACGGTGGCCAAACTAGAGCTCATACGGTGTAACGTTGTCCGAAAGAGGACCGTGCGGGAGGTGGTTCTAGAAACACGTCATGTAGGCGAATCCTTCGAAGGCCAAGGATTTTGGGAGAACGCACTCAGACCGCATAGAATAAACCGCATCCTCCATGGTGCGGTTCTAGCGCTCAGAGACACCGTTCTGCTGAGGGGTGGCAGGAGTAGAGACCTGGTGAAAAATCCCGCGCTCAGCAAAGACACTGTCCATTTTGTGAAGAAACTCGCTGCCGCGATCGGAGCGGAAGGTATGTAGTGAGTGGCGAGACTGACACTCAGCCATCACTAGCCAGAGACGAACCGCGAGAGCGGAATCACTATTTGGCGCAGGCTGTAGACCCACCGCATCCGAGTGAAGTCATCAGTCAAGGTTAGGACACATCGGCCCTGTTTGGATAAGGACTCGACATGGAGAGGACCGAGAAGGTCCGAATGGACCAGCTTGAGGGGGCGAAGGGCTCGAGAACAGTAGTCGGGGCAGGTGCAGCGATGCATCTTACCCTGAGCGCAGAAGAGACAATCGGTCTTGGGAGGCTTCTCAAAAGAGGCCGCGTCAAGACCGAGGGCGGGCTGTGTCCTAATGAGCTTCGACATAGTGTCAAAGTCCACATGACACAGACGTCGATGTAGTAGGTAGTGGTGCTAAGCAGACACGACACCATTGACAAACACACGAGCAGGAGAGGAAGGGGAGTAAGGAGAATAAGAGATCCGAGGAACACGCCACAGATAATCCACAATAGAGGCACGAAGAACAACAGTGCGAGTATCAAGAGCAGTCACTGTTGCGGAGTCGGCAGTGTGCTCCACAAAGAGTCCAATCAAAGTGAAGGCATGCACAAAGAGCAAGCTGAGCTCAAGGTCAAGCAAAAAAAGCACTTCGGAGAGATACAAGGGGCTAGACGGACCATCGAAGCACACAACCCCAACACCGTGGACTGGCAAGGACTGACCAGAGCGTGTGCGAACGGAATGAAAAGACAACACAAGACCGAGGACAACGAAGTCACTATGACGACATGTCATGTGGTGAGTGGCACCAGAATCGATGATCCAAGTACCACCCGAATCACGACTTGAGGACGTCACGGTGCAATGGGCAATGGAACACTCGGCTACAGACGGGCGCTCGGCAACAGAGGAGGGAGAACAACGAAGGACACACAGGTGAGACTCAGAAATCCAATCTCTACTGTCAGGTCCATCATCATCACATGCCAGCTGTGCTCCCCCACACGAGTCATCATGAGAGACGAGAACAGACAAACAAACAGTCTGTGAACCACCCGGCTGTGATGACACACTCCAATCTCCCTGAGAGCAAAGCGCCAGGATCTGACGGAGCTCGGTGATGGTGCGGTCATGGGGGTTCGGGTCTGTGCTGCTAACTGGTGAGGAAGCAGGAACTACTGCGGTCGTGGTCGTCGCGTGACTAGAGGCTGTGCTGCTCGACGCAGACCGCTGTGCATGTACAACCTGAAGATCACGAGTGATCTACACCCAGTCGAGCGATTGTTGGCCAACTCTTGTGCCGAATACCCAACATGCGGCAATGGATTTTTGACCAGGTAAGAGATCTGTCATGTCGCTAATGCCATGGAAGTGAGGGGAGCCTTAAATCGCGCATCCACACCATTAGGCTTACACTTGTGCCGGAACACCCAACGTGCAACTATCCCTTTTTGACCAGGAAGGAGATCCACCATGTCCTAAACGTTAGACTTTGTGATCGCATTGAACTCCTCACACAGACCTTGTTCCCAGAGAGCCACAATCACCACAGACTTGGCCTGGCAGACGGTGTCTAGATAAGGCGAGAGACTTGTGCCACCACGTAAAGTGACTGTGGTGGCAATAGAGGCGTGAGCCATGGCAGGACTGGACTCAATGACTGCTATAGCACACAAAGTCCTGTCCGTGATCATGGAATAACCAACTGTCGAGTTGGGTTAGAAGACAACTGCCACCAGACCAAGCACATCCAGGCTAGTGGCAGGAGCAAGCTGGTTAAGGGAAGGGGCCAAGGCCAGATGAGAGGACATAGACTGACCGGCAGAGGGGACAGATCGAGAGGCAAACTACAAGGGACGGAGGCGGCCTCTTGAAGCTCGACAGTATGGGGCAGGGATAGATGAAAGGAGAGGAACTACCGGTTCCACTGCGGAAGGAACCAACAAAGGATCAGGGTGAAATGGAGAGGTGCCAGATTACACGGCCGATGGCATGGGGAAGGATGTAGGAGATGATGCAGAGGAAATGGCCGTGTCCTCTTCCTCGTCATTACTTTCTGGCTTGTTGAGGACTATCATGTTGAGGACGCTAGTCCTTGAGAAGCCAAACAATAGCAATGCTCCTCTGAACCCGCACAAGTCATAAGTCAGTACAATGATAGTACAAGCGTTCGTAGAGAGTGACGTGGTGTGGAAGTGGCCCATGAGGAAGCAGTTTCCACATGAATGTCATGCACTTCATGGCCTCGTGAGAAAAAACTTCGAACAAGCCAGACACGACCAGCATGGTGTGAACCCCATGCGCATGAGCACAATGCCAATGTTAAGATCCGCCATTCTACTAAGGGATGTAGGGGATGGAAGACTTAAGCCTGACATCGACCGACGTAAGAAATCACAGGATGGATCCAATGAACTCATCACCACAATCAAAACGAAACGCCTACCACTTATGCTGACAGGCAAGCTCTGCCTGGACAATCTGGGACTCGATCATGGAACTGACGTCACTCTTCAGACGGAGGGGAAACATCCAACAAAAGTGAGAGTATTCGTCTCTCAGAGAGAGGACATAATGGTCGCCGCCAAGGAACTTGACTAGGAACGGTCTAAGGACATTGGCATGGGCAAGAGCAAGAGGCTTGTGGGTACAAGACGTGGACATTGAGAAAGGAGAACGATGCAGTTTGCCTTGCAGACAATCCATGCAGACAACGATACAAGGAGCGGGACAAGTGGCAGCATCGAGACCCATCACAGGCTGATGATGCAATAAGCTGTGAATGACAGCAGTGCTCACATGGTAAACGCAACAATGAAGCAAGCACGTATGCTTATAAAAAATGAAAAGGGTAACATGGATGTGGGAAATGGCAACCGGACACGTGCTAGGTACAAAAAGAGGCATGCGATATGTACTGTCGCAATGAAGGTCATGGAGCATGACCTGCCCAGACGACAATAACGAAACAATACCAACGCCACAAGATGCGACAAATTCTATACCGTGATCGTTGAGGGTAGTGACTGACAGTAAGCTCACCTCAATTGCAGGCACATACATCACATCAGGTAGGAAGATGTCACCAGAGAGACCAATAAACCACACCACACCAAGGCCGTGGACAGGCAGCATCCATCTTTAACCAATACAAACAAAACAGACATCTCTGACAGGCCCCAACAACACAAATGCAACATACAACGACGTCATGTGGTGAGTGGCTCCAGAATTGAGAATCCAAAAGCCATGAGGAACACGGTATGGTGATGAGACATGACATGTTTCACAACACGATCCAGAGTAGCAGTAGATGGTAGAGCATGACCTAAACAATGGGCCAATATTTGGGGACATGCAACATGCTACCACTCCAAAATTCACATGCATCACCCACACCCAGACTACCCAACGATGCTCCCTGAAGGGATCCATCTAACTGGCGTTTGGCAACCCTGGTTGCCAAACGCCAAAATTACATCACAGGATACATCGTGTGGTTACAACAGAGAAGGCTCTAAAGGAGAGGCGGTGGAATACTGGGTAGCCAAGTGGTAGGGGAATGAGATGGATGGCAGAGGAGGAGTTGGGATGACGGGTGAAGGTTACATAGGTAGTCACTGTGACGGCATGTAGCCGGCAAACGGTGGTCCAAACATGGCCGTTGGAAAAGGAAAAAAATAGTGTTGGTGGGTGTTGTGTACATCCACGAAGGAGGAGTATACGTCGTCGAAGGTGGTCTGTAGAACAACGGGACCGTGCAAGGCGGCGCCCAGGAGGCGCAGGGTGGCGGCATCACACAAGACATCATGCTGTTGAAGAGAAGACAACATGGGTCCTACCACCTGTTATTCTTTGAGTGCACAAAAGGATCGGTTCATACAAGGATCACAAGTCGGATAATGTTTGTTCTCTTGTGGTACTGGAAAAAAACCGAGTACCCGAATCTTGACCAAAGTGGGAACATTCCATCATTTCCGGATTCAAAGCTCACAAATCATGGTCTCCCGAGACATTCAGACAAAACCCCAAGTGTCGGGGTCTCAGCCAAGAGGGGAGAGAAAGCAATGGATAACATAGATGAAAGGAAAACAAACACAAACAAAGAAGAACAAAAGTTTGAAGCAAAAAGAACATCAGATGAAGAAAAAAGATAAAGGCGATAAGGGGTTGTCGTCGAGATTTGGCTGCCAAGTGGGTAGACTCGGATTCATCCGGCCCTTGTTTTCTTTGGGTTGGTCTTTAGCACCAAGCTCGTCGCCAGAGGGATTGTGGTCAATGAGCTCACTGTTGGACGGGCTCGTTGACCACGTGTGCATCCGCCACGACGTATTCATCACATACTGACGGGCAACAATTGGAAGCCGCGATGCACCTTTCTGGTGGATGCGTACACAGTTCCTGCTTCTGCTACACTTGGTGCCGACACATTGTGCTTACTTGGTGTGACTGTTTCTGATGTTTTTTGCTGCTTGCTATTGCAAATTCCAGGCATGCTGTGAGCTCCGAGCTGCTGTGATCTGCAATACATGCTATTGTTGCAAGCTTTTAATGATGTGAAATGCTAACACATTGAGTTATAGCAAATGTCAGGTGTTGGTGCGTGCTAATGTGAAGGAAAAAAGTTGGCTTGTGGCTAACAGAAGCATGCACCTCTGAGGTGGTTGCTGATGTTGCTCATGAATGTGAAGGCTATAAGATGTAACTCAGTACTGGTTGTTGGTGCTACGCACTGCCACTTGTTGCTATGTACTATAGTTATCGCTCTACTATGATCACCAACAGCCACTGATGGTGCTCCAAACACTGTAGATATGAAGTATGAGAACTGTTGCCGCATGCTACAACTGTCGTTCCTGCTGCTATTACAATTGACATTGCAAGTATAGCCAAAGACAGGCGTAAGAGCTGCCATTCCTACCAGATCTATAGGATTGATGTTGCTGACAGGCTGTTACGATTGCCACCACTGCTGCTACTACGGTTGCTATGGCGGCTCGGAATGCCGCCATCAAGATAGTAGCTATGACAAAGGAAGCTGCAAAGAGATTTTGGTAGCGTTCTACCTCCAAATCTGTCAATTAACATCACATCTTGGGCCTTTAGCTGAGGTCCATCACGTTGCCAAAATCGGTATGTCCCACCAAGCCCAGTCTAACCTAGCCCAAGAGTCTATGTTGCAGCTTCCTTGTATTATCTGGGAGAATGCAACAGTGTGGTCTTGTCAACCGGCCTGAGGCAACAAACCACAAAACAAGGCCGATACAATGGCACTTGCCATCTGCTCCTAGTATTACAACTAGGAGGAGATATCACCCTCAAAATCACGGTTCTACACTGAGCAGTTCATAGGAATCATTTCCTTGCACTGTGTCCTTAGCACTTGGTCACTTTCGCGCGAGGAGCTAACTCCTTGGACCAACCAATTCTTCTTTAGTGTTTGCCTCTAGTGGACAACTCTATGAGGAGTCTCATAGGTAAGAACTATAATCAATGACAGGCAACTGACAGGTTCTCATAGTCCTAGAGCCAGCCTCTAGCCTAGGCGCGCAGTGGCTCCTTGGATGAGCCACTTTGGGGGAAAATCTGGATTGCATCATCCCCCCTACCTACATGGCGCTCCCTGTGACCGCCAAGTGGCGCCAGCCACCAGGATCGACCTTCTAAGATGTCTCTTAGAACCTTCCTGTCCTCTTTTTGGTCACAAAGAAGATTAGTTTCTAGGATAGGATTCGACCCAATGACCTCTCACTTTAGAGATTAACTGTGGAATGTCTAAGCCGCTAAGAGTTGTCCCCTGCAGTGTTTGCTGCTTATACTATCCAGTATACACCAAGCGGACTTGATCCAAAGGAGTAGTGCATTCCTTGTCTATCTAGACCAGACTTAAGGGACTTACTCCAAGGGAGTAGTGCATGCCTAGTCCGCCCTGTGCCTCTCCAAATGTCAGCTATGGAATAGGGGCATTTCAGGTCAACAAACGCTCCCTTGCACCTCTATCCATTAGCTGTGAGATATCTATTCTCTCTAAACTTCTTGGCCTTAGTCGTCGTCGGCTGCGTTAACCATAATGATGCCTCGGGTAGGTACAGAGTGCAATTCGATGTCAAGCACCTTTGTCATGCAATCTGCGAGCATCTTCTTGGTCACCACGTATTCCAGGTCAACAATCTCCTTTACGACCAGGTCGCATGAGTAGTGGTATATGATGTCGATGTGCTTGGTCGACCGGGAGATGACATCATCCTGTGCCATTTCCATGACACTCTTGTTGTCGATACAAACCTCCCTTGCTTCCGTCTGTGGCACTTTCATCTCAGCAAGCAAACTACGTACCCATTGTGTCTCCTTGCATGCTTCTGACAGAGTGATGTCCTCTGCCTCAACGGTAGAGAGGGAGATACAATCTTGCTTTCTACTTGTCCAAAAGACTGCACCACCGTTCAAGAGGCAGACAAAGCCCGAGGTGGAATTTCTGTCATCGATTCTTCCTCCACAGTCGGCGTCTGTGTAGCACATTAGTCGCAGTGGGTCATATCCCTCTTGGCCTTCAAACTGGAGTCCCATGTGTTGTGTCTTTTGTAGATAGCGCATGATGTGCTTGACTGCTTGCCAGTACTGTGGCCATGGATTGGCCACAAATGTGCTAACTTTTCCCACAACATAGCAAATATCAAGGCGCGTTCCTACCATGGCATACATGAGGCTACCAACAACAGAGTGGTAGGGAATGTTCTCCATCTCACGCTATTCTGCTTCCGTGCTGGGGCTCATGGAGGAGGAGAGCTTGATGTCTGTTGTCATGGGTGTGTTGATGGGCCTGCAGTCCTCCATGTTGTAGCGCTTGAGGACCTCCATGATGTACTTGGTCTGGTTCAGCTTGATGGTGCTTGCTGCTCAATTGCAATGGAAGGCTATCCCAAGATAGAACTTGAGCGGACCCATGTCCTTCATCTTGAACGTGTTGTTGAGATCTGTCTTTAGCTTGTTCAACAACTCGACTGATGACGAGCAAATGATTAGGTCATCCACGTACAGTGCAACCAGAATCAAGCCTTGCTCATCCTCCTGCACATAGACACTCGGGTCATTTTGGCAGTGCGTGAAGGTGAGCCCAGCCATGAAGCTATCCATCTCCTTGTACCACATCCTTTGGGCCTGTTTCAGCCCGTAGAGTGCTTCGACCAATTGGAAAACCTTGTACTCTGGAGCTTTCACTCCCTCAAGCACTTCCATCAACAATTCTTTGTCTAGCTTCCCGTATAGGAAAGCTGTCTTGACGTCCATCTGGTGGACCTTCAGATATTTTGAATTAGCAATGCCCAACATGGATCTGATGGAGGCAAAGGTGACGACAGGTGTGAAGGTCTTCTCATACTTTGAGCCTGCACATTGGGAAAACCCCTTCGCCACAACTCTTGCCTTGTACTTGTCAATAGTATCATCCTGCTTGAAACTTTTCCGGAGTACCCACTTTGACCCCACCACATGCGCGTTTGGGGGCCTTTCCACCAAAACCCATGTTTCGTTCTCTTCAATGGATGCGAGTTCATTGTCCACTTCCTCNCAATTCTTTGTCTAGCTTCCCGTATAGGAAAGCTGTCTTGACGTCCATCTGGTGGACCTTCAGATATTTTGAATTAGCAATGCCCAACATGGATCTGATGGAGGCAAAGGTGACAACAGGTGTGAAGGTCTTCTCATACTTTGAGCCTGCACGTTGGGAAAACCCCTTCGCCACAACTCTTGCCTTGTACTTGTCAATAGTATCATCCTGCTTGAAACTTTTCCGGAGTACCCACTTTGACCCCACCACATGCGCGTTTGGGGGCCTTTCCACCAAAACCCATGTTTCGTTCTCTTCAATGGATGCGAGTTCATTGTCCACTTCCTCCTTTCACTTGGCAACATCTGGCATGTTTATAGCCTTAGCTACGGTCACACGCTCTCCCTAAGCCAAGCATGACCAACTGAGTCCGGTCCATTCCGCACTCTGAGCATCGTACTGTCAACCCGCCTGAGGCAAATGGTCTAGAAAATGGAGTACGACACCCGCCGACCGCTCATAGCATTTCAGCTATGAGAAGATATCCCCCTCAGGATCGTGTTTCCACATTGTTCAGCTCACAAAGCTTGTCCCTTCTGTGGCCTCTCGGTTTCCCCTTTTAGCTTCTCCCAAGTCTTTTATATATGCACTTGGTTGGCCAACTTATGCCTTAGTTTTCAGCACAAGTCTCAAGGGTAAGAAGTGGATACTTAGAATGAGCAAATGAGTAGTACATATAGCAGTGGCGAGCTTGGGTGCCTTGGCTTGAGGCTGAGGCGCCCTAGCGCGATCTCTAGGGTGATGTGCATGCACTTTAGGCCCTTAGGTGCTCGCGCACCTTTAGCCCCCTTTAGGCGCGCGACCTAGCGCCCTAGGCGGGACTTGAACCCGCGATCCTGGAATTAATCCGCTTGCTCATTTAATCCACGGAGCGGACCCGAGGGACTTGCGCTACAAGCAAAGTGCATACCCGGTTCGTCCTATGGGGGACTTGCTCCGTAGAGCAGTGCATGCCCGCCTAAATCTGCCGCTGACTGGACAAGGGGCATACCAGAAATAACAAAACTCTCCCTTGCACCTCTGTCCATCTGTGACTAGACTCTTGCAGTGGCCCAAAGCCCTGCAATGTCGGCCTCCATGTGTCAGGCCACCTCTTCAGCCCTCGTCTGCAGCGCTTACCAGTCCGATGCCCTGTGCACCAACCTTGTGCTGGTCACCATCAAGCAGCTTTGTGAGGAAGTCCGCAAGTATCTAATTTATCCCGATGTACTACAGATCCACCATGTTCTTGGCGACCAAGTTGCGTGTGTAGTGGTAGCGGATGTCGATGTGTTTAGTCCGCCTGGAGAGCACATTATTGTATGCGATGTCAATCGCGTTCTTGTTGTCAATGTGCATGACAGTTGCCTCCTTCTACTGTGCTTGCATCTTAGCAAGCAGACTACACAGCTACCTTGTCTCCTTGCACGCTTATGAGAGTGCGACGTACTCAGCTTCAGCAGTGGAGATCGAGACGCAGTCCTGCTTTCTGCTCGCCCAAGAGACAGCTCCGCAATTCAGGATGCACATGAATCCTGAGGTGGACGTCCTATCGTCAAGATTGCCTCCCTAGTCTGCGTCGGTGTAGCATTTGAGGTGCAGAGGGTCTATTCCTTGGAGGCCACTGTAGCGCACACCCTAGTGCCGTGTCCTGTTAAGGTAACGTAGAATCCGCTTCACGGCCTGCCAGTGGAGTGACCCAGGGTTGGCCACATACCGACTGGTCAGCCCCACAGCAAACGCGATGTCAGGCCGTGTGCCAACCATGGCATATATGATGCTCCCTACCGTAGACTGGTAGGGGAAATTGTGCATCTCATGATGCTCTACTTCCGTGCTGGTGGATTGAGAAGAGGTGAGTTTGGTGTTAGTGGGGAGAGGAGTGCTGAGGGGTTTGCAGTCTTCCATGCCGTAACGCCAAAGCACCTCCGTGTTGTACTTCGTCTGGTTGAGCTCGATGGTGCCTGCTTCTCGGTTGCGGTGGATGGCGATGCCAAGGTAATACTCGAGCTCTCCCATGTCCTTCATCTGAAACCTGTTGCTCAGCTGCTCTTTGAGGACCACAAGGGTCTTCTTGGAGGTGGAGCTCAGAATCAGATCATCCACATACAGTGCGACCAGCACAGGCCCTTGATCATCCACACGCACATACACACTTGGATCGTTGTGGCAGTGCGCGAAGCCAATGGTGGCCATGAAGCCATCCGTATCCTCGTATCAGATCCTTGGGGCCTGTTTCAACCCGTAGAGCACTTCGACCAACCTGTAAACTTGCCCGGGTTTGGCTTCGACCCCCTCGGGCACCTCCATGAATATCTCCTTGTCTAGCTTCCCATAGAGGAAAGCCGTCTTGACGTCCATTTGGTGAATTTCCATGTCGCATGCAGCAGCCACAGCCAGTAAGGATCGGATCGAGGTAAAGGCAGCGACAGGAGAGTAGGTCTCGTCATACTCAGACCCTGCTCTCTGTGAGAATCCCTTTGCCACAACTCTCGCCTTGTACTTGTCGATGCTGCCATCTTGCTTCAGCTTCACGCGCAAGACCCACTTCACGCCCACCACGTGAGCGTTGGGTGGCTTGTCCACCAGCTCCCACGTACCATTCTCCTTGATGGAGGCCAGCTCGCTCTCCATCGCCTCCTTCCACTTTGCGGCATCCGGCCGCGAAAGAGCTTCAGCGATGGTGCTTGGCTCTCCCTGCGCAAGGCACGACCAGCTCAGGCCAGTCCACTCGGCATTCCCTGCGTTGAACTTCTGCACAGGCTTGCTTTGGCGCATACTGTGCCTTAGCGGTGTTGGTGCTGGCTGCTCATGCTGCTGCTGTGCTTCCCCAGATGAGGTAGCAGGAGGTGTAGAGCCACTGGCCTCCAAAGAGGCCTCAGACGTCTCCGACAAGGTGTCGGAATCCGTCTCCGCTTCAGCCTCAGCGGACGCTCTCCCTGTTTCGGCAGTTGTCACTACCTGCAGCTTTGGCGTTCGACACCAGTTAGGAAGGGGTACATCTCCCGCCTCCAGCAGCACAATCCACTCTCCCTGTTTGGGAGAGTCCTCGGGGTCGAGCAACTCTTCCTTTCCGTTTGACTCTTCCTTGAAGTCTATGTCTCGGGAGGTGAAGACTCTCCCAGCTGCCTAGTCCCACAGCCTGTATGCCTTGTGCGCGGCTTCATAGCCAACCATCACGCACTTGAGCGCACGTGCATCCAGTTTGCCGCCTCCCTGCCCGTCTTGGGCCTTGGCCCAAGCGGTGCAGCCGAATGCTTTCAAGTGAGAGGCATCAGGATTCTTGCCTGACCACGCCTCTTGTGGCGTCATCCGCTCCTTGCTCTGCTCCGTACTTGCCCCCTTGCTGAGTAGTGATGCGGCTGGCATGAGGTTGATGAGGTAGCAGGCGGTGCGCGCAGCTTCTACCCAGAAGCGCGGTGGCAGTTTTGAGTCAAACAACATGGTTCGCGTCATGCCCAGAATGGTCTGGTTCATGCGCTCGGCCACGCCGTTGCTCTGCGGTGTGTAGGGGGTGGTCGTTTGGTGGTCGATGCCATGCTGTTTCAGCCACGGCTTGCACCCCTCGTACTCTCCGCCGTTGTCGCTACGCAAGGCCTTGACCTTCTTTCCAGTCTGTCGCTCCACCATGGCAACAAACTCCTGCAGCTTTTCCAACACCTCTCCTTTATTTTTGAGGAAGTAGATGAACACTTTTCTGGAGTAGTCGTCAATGAAGGTGAGGAAGTACTTGCTGCCACCGTTGGACGCTGTGTGCATTGGGCCGCACACGTCGCTGTGGATCATGTCGAGTATGGCCTCCGTTCTGCGACCGTTCTTGGTGAAGCGTTTCCGCTTCGTCTTGCCTTGTAGGCAAGCCTCACACCCCTGATTGTGTCCACCCTTCAGCGCGCACCCTTCCAGCCCGTGTACCAGCTTTTGATCCTCCATGACCTACAGGGTGCTGTCAGCCACATGCCCAAGGTGTCTGTGCCACAGCAAAGCAGTTGTTGCTCCTGAGTCTTTGGTTGCCACAGCAGGCGACTTGGATGGTGCTTTGACTTTCACCGGTGGTGCATCGTCCGCTACTGTCTCTGTCGCCGCAGCGTGCCCCTTGTCAGCGCTCTCAGTCTACAACATGTAGAGCCCGTCGGTTCTTGGAACCTGGGCAATCAGGTCTGATGTGGCGTAGGAGACGGTGACATCCTTGTTCTTAAGGATCACTGCCTCCTTCTGGGTGAATATCACCGTCATCTCGTGATCGGTGATCTGAGAGGCAGACAGGAGGTTCGCGGTGAATGTGGGCATGTAGACTACGTTTTGAAGAAGCAACTCCTTCTCAACTCCATTGAGATGAGTTCGCACAACTTTCTCTCCCTCACCCGCTGCGTACTCGATGCCGCCATTGGCGCACCGGAACTTGGCGGTGGACGGTGTGAGAGCAGAGAATCCACACGCTTCCCTGGAGGTGTGGTAGTCGGTGCCTGAGTCAAGCCCGAAGGCTCCAGGCCGAAGTAGTGCCGACTCCTTCGCCGAAGGGTTGCTCTTCGCCATCATGCTCGTTGAGCTGTCCACCTTCTTGCTGTGGTTGATGTTCCCACTCCCACCGCCGCCGCCTTCCTTCTTGGGAGCTCGGCACTCCCTAGCCCAGTGCCCTGCCTTGCCGCAGTTATGGCACTTGCCCTTCTTCTTGGCATTCTTCCCGCCACCGCCACTGCTTCCACTATTGCCTTGGTTGGAGTTAGTGCCGCTTGAGCCACTCGCGTACGCTGCGTTATTGATGACGTCGTTGCTGCATTGCATGGCCTCATTGCGCACGTACTCAGAGGCACTTGGATACGTGAGCTCCAACTCCGCCCAACCACCCAGAGTGGTGATCATTGGGTCCCAGCTTGGCGGCAGGGCCATGAGGAGGATCATGGCTTACATGGCTTGGTCAAGATGCTAGGACATTGCACGGGCTTCTTGAAGCAGTCCCTCGAACTGTTTGAGGAAGTCGGGGATCGACTCTCCCTCGCCCACCTGCAATCCAATGAGGCGTTGCAGGATGAACAGCCGATTAGCAAGGGTGGTCGATTGGTACACGTTCGTCAGCTTGGTGTAAGCCTCAGCTGCCGTTATGCACCCCTTGATGTGGGATAGGAGGGACGGAGAGATTGAAGTGACGAGAAGAGCCAACGCAATGGCGTTGCGCTCTTGCCAAGCATCGTGCTCTTGGCTTGTCTGGTCCTCGGGTTCCACCTGTGTCCCTTGCAACATCTTCAGGTACCTTCGCACCCTCAATACCACCTCAAACTGTCATTTCCAGGTCCCAAAGGCTTCGCTATCGAACCTTGCTGTGGCATTGGTCGCGCCCAACTCGGCGGGCCTTGAGGGGAGAGTGAGCGCCTGACTTTCCGGCATGGTGCCGAGTCGGTCAGCGGTCCTCTCGTTGACTCTGCGCATTCTCCTCTACTTCGTTGAGACCGATGTTTGCTCATGAGGCCGATGTCTGCTACCAAGTTGTCAAGGTGCAGTCCGTTGCATGCCCCTCCTGCTGATGTCAGCTCCCAAGGTAGAAAGGTGCAGATGTGTTGCATTCCCCTCCTGCTGATGTTGCCCTACAAACAGAGAAGTTGGGTGAGAGCGAAGGCGCTCACACTGCTTGTGACCTTAGCAGTTACGTGCGTGAAACTTCCCTAACCAGAGGAGTGGGCCCATAACCCTCTGTTAGCTACTGAGCTAACCACCTCTGGCAGAGAAGCCGCGAAACCAAAAAAGCTCATAAACGTTTTTAGGCCTTCTTCCTTTGTTGACATGTGTCATGTACCCCAAACTTAATCAGGCATACACTTCACCTTCAAGAGTACAAACGCCTTAGCATTACATCTCAAGAAGAGCTCAAGTCGTCAATACGCAAGAGAGCATCAAGCAAGGGTTAATTGATCAGCATGCAAGACAAGTCCTTTTATAGTTGTCTGTCCAGTCCTAGAACTCAAAAGCACATTCCTGGGAAGTGGCCTGAACCAGCTACGTCACCAATAGACTTACACTGTGGGCTTGACACATAAGCATCCTAGTGTTAAGGTGACAGACCAACCATGTAACATCCAAGAAGCTACGGACTTTCTTTCTTGGAAGCTTCCACAGCAAACAAGATGTGCATGGGGCCCGGATCGAACTCGTGACCTCTCACTTGGCCAAATCAACAAAATGGCCAAGGTAACCACTCACCCATATGGTGTACTCACAGGTCATATCTCACATGAGACAGAGCATAGTTGAGTCACATCACAACGGATCCAGGGGTCATACCTCCACAAGGGGCAGAGCATTCCTGATCCATCCTACAATACTGAATAAGGTGCAAAAACAATGAACAAGAGTGTGTCCTCGTTCCTTGTCCGTGGAGAGCGGTTTGGACCACGAGCCGAACTCGTATCTGTCCTCTCACACTTGTACGCACCTTAGGCCTAGGTAGGCCGACGATGGAGTAGATGGAGCTGAGTCTTCAACGCCGCGAGTCTTGGATGCCGATGAACCTGCCACTTATGTGAGCGGATGGTTTGCAATGGTCACTAATCAGTGTGGGCCCATAACCCTTTGTCAACCCGTCTGAGGCAAACGGTCTAGAAAACGGAGTACAGTGACATCCGCCGACCGCTCATAGCATTTCAACTATAAGTAGATATCCCCCCCTGGATCGTGTTTCCACACTGTTCAGCTCACAAAGCTTGTCCCTTCCATGGCCTCTCGGTTTCCCCTTTTAGCTTGTCCCAAGTCTTTTATATCTGCCCTTGGTTGGCCAACTTATGCCTTAGTTTTCAGTACAAGTCTCAAGGGTAAGAAGTGGAAACTTAGAATGAGCAAATGAGTAGTACATATAGTACTGGCGAGCTTGGGTGCCTTGGCTTGAGGCTGAGGCGCCCTAGCGCGATCTCTAGGGTGGTGCGCACGCAATTTAGGCCCCTAGGTGCTCGCTCACCTTTAGCACCCTCTAGGCGCACGACCTAGCGCCCTAGGCGGGGCTTGAACCCACGATCCTGGAATGAATCCGCTTGCTCATTCAATCCAAGGAGCAGACCTGGGGGACTGGCGCTACAAGTGCAGTGCATACCCGGTTCGTCCTGCGGGGGACTTGCTCCATAGAGCAGTGCATGCCCATCTGCCGCTGACTGGACAAGGGGCATACCAGAAATAACACGTACTTGGACGGAGGTTTCTTCTCGCACGTACTTCACGAAGTGTTGCTGGTGGTGCTTCAAGGCTTAGTTTCTTCTGTTGCTCCTGTGCTGCCAGTGATCCGTTCTTTGAGGAAGAACCATCGGCCTCAGAGTCCGACTCAGAGGCCTTGGATGACTCAAACTTAGTGTCAGAGTCCGTCGCTGTGTCAGACTACACAGCCACTCTCCCTGTAGCACCACCCTTCACCAGCACCATCTACCAGTTCTCATGTACCTCATTACCTGACTTGAGCCACACAACCCACTCTCCTGATTTGGGGGCATGGACAGGATCCAGCGACTCTCCCTTGCCAAGCGTCCTTTCATCAAACTCAACATCTTGGCTCCAGATAAGATTTCCAGCCGCTTGGTCGCACAACCTGTATGCCTTATGTGCAGTGTCGTATCTGACCATTACACACTTGCGAGCGCGTGCATCCAGCTTGCCACTTCTTTCTCCTACGTGGACCTTTGCCTAGGCAGTACAACCAAAAACCCTCAAGTGTGAGGCATCTGGCTTCTTCCCTGACCAAGCCTTCTGTGGCATCCTGAATTGCTTCTCTTGCTGCTTCTTACCTCGCCTTCCAAGCGCGGCTGCCGGAGTGACATTCACAAGGTAGCAAGCAGTTCTTATAACTTCAGCCCCGAAGAGAGGTGGGAGTTTGGCGTCGAGGAGCATGCTTCATGTCATGCGGAGGATAGCCTGGTTCATCCGCTCAGCATCGCCATTGCTTTAGGGAGTGTAAGGCATAGTGGTCTGGTGGTTGATGCCGTGTTGGTTCAACCGGCATTTGCATGCCTCGTACTCACCACCGTTGTCCGTGCGTAGTGCTTGGACCTTCTTGCTTGTCTGCCGCTCTACCATGGCAACAGACACTTGCAGCTTCTCCTTCACCTCTCCCTTTGTCTTGAGGAAGTAGATCCCTCTCTTGCGACTATGGTCATTGATGAAGGTCAAGAAGTACTTGCTACCGCCGTTTGAAGGAGTGCGGAATGGTCCGCACAAATCAGAGTGAATCAGGTCTAGGATCGCTGTCGCACGTTGCCCATTAAGCTCAAAGGGCTTTCTTTGTGCCTTTCCTTGGAGGCATGGCTCACATAGCTTCTTGCAGTTTCCCTCATCCTTGGCCTTGCATCCCTCCATCCTATGAGCCACTTTGTGCTGCTGCATAACTTGTAGTGTGCTGTCAGCCACATGGCAAAACCGCCTGTACCACAGCTCAGTATCTGTCTCTTTGGTGGAGTTGGCCGCCATGGTGGCGGCGTGTGGTGCAACATCAGGCTTTGGAGACTTGGGCTCTTCAACCACCGCATATCCATCATTTGGACTCTCAAGGGGCTTGGTCTGCTGCACATAGAGCCCATCAACTCTTGGCTCCTGTGCGGCAAGACTCTCCTTGGGATAGGAGATTTTGATGTCCTTGTTCTTGATAATCACGGCCTCCTCCTTGGTGAAGATGACCATCATGTCGTGGTCAGTGATTTTGGACACCAACAAGAGGTTTGCCACAAAAGACGGTATGTAGACGATGTTCTCTAGCTTCAAGTATTTTTCAGCACCGTTCACATTGATGCTGATCAATTCATCTCCCTTGCCTTGCGCATGGACAAGGCTGCCGTTGGCACACCTGAAGCGATGTTTAGTATCCCCAATGGAGATGAATCTATCCTTCTCCCTTGAAGAGTGGTGGTTCGTGCCAGAGTCAAGCCCGTCGGTTCCATGCTTGAGCAGTGCCGCTCCCTTGGTTGCCGGAACACTGTCAGCCATCATGTTCGTCAACTCCTTACCCTTTCCTTGGCCCTCGTTTTCACCACCATGATCTGCGTCTTCCTTCTTGGGAGCCTTGCACTCCCGTGCCCAATGCCCAAGCTTGCCACAGTTATGGCACTTCTCAAGATGCTTAGAACCCTTTCCACAGCCACCATTGTCTCTTCCTCCACCACCACCGCTTCCGCTGCCGCTTTGACCAAAAGAGGAGTTGTTGCCACAACCACCATACTGTGTAGCATAGACTGGAATGCTAGCCTCAGTGCCGCTACAACACATGGCTTTGTTGCGCACGTACTCGGAAACTGCCTCGTACATCAAATCCTCCTCCTTCTAACCGCCAATGATCAGAGGACCCCAACTTTTAGGTAGCGTCATGAGGAAGATCATGACCTTCATGTATGTGTTTCTTTCCTAGTTCATTTGGGTCACATGCTGTAACAGTCCTTCAAATTGCAATAGGAACTCCATAATCGACTCTCTCTCTCTCTCTCGCTCACCCTCATCAAAACTAGCTTGTGAANGAGGAGTTGTTGCCACAACCACCATACTGTGTAGCATAGACTGGAATGCTAGCCTCAGTGCCGCTACAACACATGGCTTTGTTGCGCACGTACTCGGAAACTGCCTCGTACATCAAATCCTCCTCCTTCTAACCGCCAAAGACGATGATCAGAGGACCCCAACTTTTAGGTAGCGTCATGAGGAAGATCATGACCTTCATGTATGTGTTTCTTTCCTAGTTCATTTGGGTCACATGCTGTAACAGTCCTTCAAATTGCAATAGGAACTCCATAATCGACTCTCTCTCTCTCTCTCGCTCACCCTCATCAAAACTAGCTTGTGAAGAATGAAAAGGCGATCTGCAAGAACCGTTGATTGGTGTCCATGTGCAAGCTTCTCATAAGCTTTGATGCATGTGGGATACCTTGGAGGTGGACATGCTGTGAATCATGCACAGGTGTCACAAGAATCACAAGCGCCATGTCATTTTTGACACACCATGTTTCATATCCAACGTCTGTTTTTTGAGGTTCAACCTCTTCTCAAAGGAACGTCTTCAAGTAGTCACGCACCCTCATGACAATCTCAAATAGCCATTTCCACATGGGAAAACATATCCATGTGAACTTTGACATCCCACTGTTGACCTGCTCAAGAGTGAGCATCGTGGGTGTCTTCATACTACTTCTCTACTTCTTTGCTTCTCTGCTTCGTTAAGACTGATGTAGGCTAATGTAGGCTGTTGTCTGCTACCGGTTTGGAAGGTGCAAATCTGTTGCTTACTCCTTAGTCGTTGATCACTTGCAAACAGAGAAGAATGCACTTTAGCGAACCCAGGGTTGTGCCTCCAAGGGCAGAGCTTATCCTGGTTAGGTCCCAAGGGTCATACCTCCAAGGAGAGAGCTTATCCTTGGCCCTTGTTTGCTAAGTGCCAGCACTTGCCCTTGGAGCTCATGGAGCAGATGGAGCTGATGGAGCTGATGCACGCTGCAATATAGAGAGGGCGAGAGAGCGCAAAGAAGCGTGCCTTACAACTAGTCAGTGTGGGACCATAACCCTTCGTCAATCAGTCTGAGGCAACGGAATAGAAAACAAGGTCGACATAAAGGCACTTGCCGTCTGCTCCAAGCATTGCCACTAGGAGGAGATATCACCCTCATAATCACGGTTCTACACTGAGCACGTAACAGGAATCACTTCCTTACACTGTGTCCTTAGCACCTGGTCACTTTTTTGTGAGTAGCTAATTCCTAGGGCTTAGACCAACCAATGCTTCTTTAGTGTCTGCCTCTAGTGGACAAGTCTGTGAGGAGTCTCAAAGGTAAGAACTATAATCAATGACAGGAAACTGACAAGTTCTTATAGTCCTAGAGCCAGCCTCTAGCCTGGGCGCGCAGTGGCTCCTTGGATGAGCCACTTTGGGGGAAAATCTGGATTGCATCATCCCCCCTGCCTACATGGCTCTCCTCGTGACCGCCAAGTGGAGCCAGCCACAAGGAAGGACCTCGGAATGTTCTAAGATATCTCTTAGAACCTTCCTGTCCCCCTTTTGGTCACAAAGAGAATTAGTCACTAGGCTTGGATTTGACCCAGTGACCTCTCTCTCCAAAGACTAATTGTGGAGGTCTAAGCCACAATGAGTTGTCCTAGGGAGTGTTTGCTGGTTACACTACCCAGCTTAGACCAAGGGCACTTGCTCTAAATGAGCAGTGCATGCCTTGTCTATGTGGACCAGACTCAGAGGACTTACTCCAAGGGAGCATTACATGTCTAGTCCGTCCTGTGCCTGTCCAAATGTCAGCTATGGAATAGGGGCATATCAGGTCAACAGGTCTTTCTACTGCTCTCATATCATGAGGGTATGGAGATACCCTCTAAGTTATGTTCTGTCTAAGAGCGTACCTTGCACAGAATACAACGTGATAGACGGTGCTTGAGAAGGTAAAGAGACAGTAGAGAAACCCTTGGAAACGTAGGAATTGGTTAGAATAATGATACCCAGGGATATCCCTTCCAACCTTGGTCCAGTAGGCATACGTACAAACTAGGAAACAACTGGCAAATGGAAAGGTCCAGGAAAGCATCTCCTATCTCCCAAATTGTAACTATGTAGATCGCGGTAACAATGTGGGTCACTTGGGTGGCCAAATGACAAAGCGGAAAAAGGCGTGGAAGAAGAAAAAGAAGATTTTAGAAACAAAATGGCCCTCGAGAATTGGCCACCAAGAACATTTATGTGTGCACGTAGGGATATGCATAATGAAGCTTAGACCGTCAAAGAAGTTGTCGACCGCTGTGGCCTTCTCGCATGCGAGTGGCGCTAAGTCTAAAGGTCACCAGGAGAGACATAAAAACATCTATCGCATGTCGTACTGCTTCCTTTGCCCGTAGTACCTCCCTATCCCTGGAAAAATCTTCCTCCAAAATGATCCTGCTATTCTCAAAAGCGTCTAGCTTTCCATTGATGGTGTCTTGTGCACACTAATCCGGAAGCAATGCCATGATGACCATATGCCACATCTTCACCAATTTCTTGTAGCCATTGAACTTGTGGCCGGAGTGCTGCGGGTGGAAACAATGCGTTGTGACATAGATGGGATAATGTATTTGGTTTATCCAAGTGAAGCTCATATGCTCAGTAACGGCTTTCATCCACTTAGAGTTGTATGGAGCACAACAATTTTTCTGAGATGAAGGAAGAGAGTTCATAGCCATACCTATGTCCAACAGTGTCTCGAGCACAATTCCAATTGGCCCCCCTACACTGTCAGCCTTACATAGAGAAAGGAAAACTGGATGCATAAGCTTGTTCATGGCCTTGACCTGCATCCAAAAGATGTCCATCTTGACAAGCCTGGAAACTCCTTTTATCCTTTCCTTTCACCCAACATCATTGCCTACAAGTACTAAATACATTGCATGCTGGGCTAGTGGAAGTCTTCACAAGAATCTCATGCAGCTTTAGCACATGCTCAAACACCTTATGCACTGACCCGAAACAAGTGGTTATAGCAGGCAACAGCACCAAGCCACCCTCTGTCTTCAGCTAGGACCTGAGTAGGTCCTTGTTCCAAAAATTTCACATATTGCGCTGTGCCTTCTGGATGAGATTAAAGCCCCACTATATCTTTGCCACATCTTTCAGCACAAGATCCAAAAAGTGGGAAACACAATGACTAAGAAAGAAAGCAGGATACTGAAGTTCTTCGTATATACCTTCAAAGTAATTTGTTTTCATTCATCCATGCTCACCTTATTTGTCATTGATTGGGAGAATCACATCAGAGTATAATCCTTGCAAGGTTTGTTACACAAGTTTTGAAAATCCTTTTTGTAACCTCAAAGATGTTTCCTCAACACTCATTGGTGCAATAGTGAATGTTGTGCGAATGGTGTCCAATTGGTGATCAAGTCATATGCTATATACCAAAGAGATGTACGTGGATGTTGGTCTGACTTGGCACGATTGATGAAATTCAATCCCATACTTCTGAAATTTCAAATAGCGGCAATAGTGTAGAACCTGAACTCCCCTTCTTAATGTGGGAGAAGTCGAGATTCAACTCTGAAACTTGGAGCTCATTGGGAGAATCGCCTTAAAAAAATCAGCGGAAAAAAGTGGGAGACTCTGAGGATCATATAAATTGCCTATAATCACCTATAACTTTTATAGGTGAATACATGGATCACATAGTCTCAAACGGTACTTCCTCCTAAACTCAACATTGGCCTTTCTATTTGTACATGCGCTCCCCGTGATGACCATGATGACCTTGTCAGCGTCCACCTCAGATATGGCATGGTCGATGACCACTACAACATGATTGGCATGTCCGATAACCCTGCTTGTATCTTTTGAAAAGGCGTTCCACACCCTCTGCGTTTGAGGCCATTGCAAAGTAGATTAGTTGGATATAGATATCTGAGCACTCATCGGTACAAAGATCTCCAAAGATCTCATAGCAGCTACGATACGGTACCTCCAGCTCTACTAACTCAACATTGAGTGCTGAAAGAAGCTCTAAAGTCACCCGATCCTTGCTGACAGCCTAAAACTTGGTGTTGTATGTCGTTTGTCCTCCACGAGCTTGAGCATGATGTCATATATGTAGAACAAGAGGGAGAGGGCGTTTGTTGCCATGATTTTTACAATCATCCAATGGCACTTGCTGTTGCCAGAGTTTGCAAGGTGCTCTTGCATGAGAAATTGACGAGAAGTGTTGAGGGATGGTGTAGAAGTTGGGGTGCTGCTACAAAGGAACTCGGGGGTAGACATTGAGGAGGGAACCATGGAGACCACACTTTGGGAAATACTGGCAACTGCACGAAGCTCCTGTTGCTTCCGCTCTGCGAAGAGCTTTGCCCAGTCAACTGGGCTAGAACTTGTGCTCCATGGATTACCTTGGCCATTGTATAGCTTCTCATCGAACAAATGAATAGAGGCTAGGTGAGGGGACAGGGGGAGGGGGGGGGGGGGGCAA
>SZWC01005423.1:32351-46928 GCA_023375785.1 Penium margaritaceum | reverse complement strand
AAGGATACAGATTCAATGGACTAGTGGCATTCAGTAACACAAACTGACTGACCTAGTTAAATCCAAATCCTTAATTTGAATGGAATTGTGACACGGCCAAATGAAAATTTTGAACTAAGAGAGTGGCGCCATGGAATCACATATCCACATGGTACATGAAGAGGTTCAAGCCATGTTTGGGAGGTTGGAAAGAGAGGGATGGACGAAAGACAATGGCACAAAGCCACTACGCATTCTTTTTGAGCATAGAACGCTGAAAGAAAGAAAAAAAACAAATGCATACACCAAACACCTGGTGATGTTTTTTTTTCAGGAATTCTATGTTTCTCCCTACGCAGAAATGTGCAGCTGCTGCACAGTTTCTGCTGCGCAGCAATGCACACGGTTGCATGGCACTGCGCTAGCCTGCGCAGCCCCTGTGCAACCGCGAGCGGGGGGTGACGAGGTCACCCCAACCGGTCACGCAAAGTTCGCGACCCTCCCAAAAAAAACGCTGGCATAAACTATGCTAGCAAACAAAACGCTAGCGTTTTATACGCTAGCGTAAGAAATGCTGACGTCATCATCAGCTGTGCTGATGTCAGCAACTTTGAGGTCAAAACGTCAAATTTTCTGAACATTTCAACTCCTCGAGAAATGCTCTCAGTTTCTCGTTTGGAGCANTTAATTTGAATGGAATTGTGACACGGCCAAATGAAAATTTTGAACTAAGAGAGTGGCGCCATGGAATCACATATCCACATGGTACATGAAGAGGTTCAAGCCATGTTTGGGAGGTTGGAAAGAGAGGGATGGACGAAAGACAATGGCACAAAGCCACTACGCATTCTTTTTGAGCATAGAACGCTGAAAGAAAGAAAAAAAACAAATGCATACACCAAACACCTGGTGATGTTTTTTTTCAGGAATTCTATGTTTCTCCCTACGCAGAAATGTGCAGCTGCTGCACAGTTTCTGCTGTGCAGCAATGCACACGGTTGCATGGCACTGCGCTAGCCTGCGCAGCCCCTGTGCAACCGCGAGCGGGGGGTGACGAGGTCACCCCAACCGGTCACGCAAAGTTCGCGACCCTCCCAAAAAAAACGCTGGCATAAACTATGCTAGCAAACAAAACGCTAGCGTTTTATACGCTAGCGTAAGAAATGCTGACGTCATCATCAGCTGTGCTGATGTCAGCAACTTTGAGGTCAAAACGTCAAATTTTCTGAACATTTCAACTCCTCGAGAAATGCTCTCAGTTTCTCGTTTGGAGCATTTCTTACGTTCGGCCCCATCCTGAGCGCTGACATGGCTCCAACCAGTGACAAGAGCAAAGGACCATCATATCCTTCTTCCTCCTCCTTCGGGGTCATGAGCACATGCTCGTAGGCCATTGTGGACCTGCGGAGTCAAGAGGATGAGATACGTCGCCAAGAGCAGCAGCAGAGCGACGCCATCCGCACGCTCACAGATCTTCTTCAGAGTCAATCCACGGCCCCACAGTACACCTCCGGGGGAGTCGGCGGTGTCACACCTTTTGCACAGCAATCAGCATCTACACTGAGGAGAGCGGCAAGACAGGACCCGCCACTTCTTGATCCTTTGGAGGAGGACCCTGATATGCCATGCATGGACGATGACAATCCCGAGAGGGAGATTCGCGTACTTCAAGAGCGTCTTCGCCAGCTACAGGCGCCTTCCAGTTCCCCGTTCCCGGAGATCCGATCTTTGCCTCAGACATACCTCGGCGACTTTCCTCGTCCCGATGTCTTCCCCATCCATCGTCTTTCCCATCATGTGATTGCTCTCCCTACGGAGGAGCAACCTAAGGACTTCGAGACACCGCCTCCACGATATGTCAGCGAGGACGGCTTTGACTACTGGGAGACTCTTTCCCAGGTTTGGGCCACTTGAGATGGAGTTTGGCCCTACTACCATAGTCATTACCAAGTTACGGACCGTGCTCAGGTATTAACAGCGGCTTGGGCTATGCGCGGACTTCTTTACGCCATGCTTGGCGAGACTGTCGTGGACTTTCGCCCCTTCCTTGGAGAGGCCGGTACAGGCACGGGTGCTGACCCACGACGGGGCTGGAAGTTGGCATTGTCCTTGCTTGCTGTAGAGACGTACACCACCCGCGCGGCTCACATTCGCGCCTTCCACTCCCTTCGTCAGGGTCCTGCCGAGCCCGCAGCCACTTACTGGCGGTACGCAATGCGCATCTACACGCATCTTGGGACCGCACGAGGGACACAACTGTGGGCGCTTCGCATGTTCATGATCGGAGTCCGTCTTGAGCATGCCGACATCTTTACGAGGTACAACGACACCGTGCTCGAGCCTTTCTCCACCTCCCTCCAGCTTCTTCCTTGGGCGCATTAGCTTTTCCTTCATGTGACATCCGCTCGTGAGGCAGCCGTCGTCCACCAGGAGAGTTCACTTGATACTCCGATCATTGCGTCACCACCGACACATCTCTCGCAGTTCACTTCTCCATCCTCTGGCACGCCCTCCTCTTCCCCTTCCACCCCAGCTACCCTGACTCATACGCGGGGTGTGGCAGCAGTAGTATAGGGGAAGAAGAGCGGAAAGAAGCGTGGCTCGGGCCAGCTGCAGTCACCGCAGCAACAATCATCAGGCGGTAGCGGTGGACGCACTGTTCACTACTACAACTATGGAGGCGCTCACCGCTCGTGGTTGAGCGAGGTAGATATCCTCATTAATGCGACTATATAAGAATGTGTTATTCACGTCCACCCGATGCGGTTCCCATTCATGCTGAGCCACATGGCTCAAGAGCTCCCTTGCAGTGGTGTACTTCCCCACGGGAAAAGAAGAGTTGCATCAAATAGTGTCGCTGTAGGTGCTGGTGTCTGTGAGAGTGTTTGGTTGTGTTGTCTTATGAAGCAGCGGCTCTTGCCCATCCGGTGCATCACTTTTTGCTGCGACAATACAAGGAATGGCTCCATTGCCGCGACGATGGCATGCGTCATACTCGCACAAAGCACATTAACATTGAACATCATGTGTTGGTGAATGTATAATGTGTGGTGATGTGCGCGTGATAAGAGCTGACACCCGTCGGCAGCGTGATAACTACCTTACTAAGGCGCTCTGCAATGGGAAATTCAAGGTAGTTGTACATGTTCCTCGATTCCAGTCCCTCCATGTTGATCCCGATTAACATGTATCCGTTTCATTCCTCCCAGTTCTGCCTTTATGTCATCTGTTCTTGCATTCTTGTGGCTCTTAGGAGTTGCTTGTGGCTCGTTTCAATTGTCTGTGTCCAATGTGTAATTATGGCATCTTGCGTCTACGAGTCATGGAGGGGAGTTGTTATTTCAATCCTGGTGACCTTTGGACTTGACGCCATTCACATGAAAGCAGGCTACAATGGTTCACAGCTGCCGGTCTCAGCCTCGTCTTCTACATCCATGTGTGCACGCAAGAGTTTTCTTCGTGACAAGTGCGCGAGGGCCACTTTCTTGGCAACAACACTTGTGCTCTTTGTCAACCTAGTTTTGTAGAGCGTGATTTTCTACTTCCACAACTTCTTTTGGTTTGTCGTTTGGTCATCCCAGTGACCCGTACTGTTACCGAGAACTTCCAGGTTCCTATTTGCGAATAGGAAGATAACTTCTTGGACATTCTCATAGGCAAGCTGGTAGGCACTTTGCACGTACGCTGGCCGGACCCAGGGTGGAAGGGATATCCCTCTCTCTTATTAATTGTTCCAATCACCTCTTACGTTGCTGAGCATGTCTTCACCGTCTTTCCACCTTTTCAAGTGTTTTTTGTTGCATTGAACGTTGCTTAGAGTGTATCTCCATTCCCTCAATAGCACGCTAGCTACCTGCGTACAAGTGGCATGCTTGCCCCATGACCAGCCTACCAACTCTGTTGGCGCTTGAAATGAGGATTTTTGCATAGCCATGTAGCAACTCTGACAATGAGCAGGCCTTCTCAAAGAACAAATTCATCCAACCCATACATCACAACAGTCTAAAGGTTTCAATGTTGGAGGTATTGGAGATATTGGTCGACACAAACGTGCGGCTGACACACATGCATGGGAAGAAGAAAACAAGGAAGGTGTCAAATGAGGTCAAGCAGGTAGTTGAGGAGGAGACAAGGGACACTGGGAATGAAGAAGATGGAGATGATGAGGATGAATTACTAAAACTTTGCATGGAATCCCCTCATTGCAGATGTAGAAACCAATGAAGATTGTGAAGTGGTAGAGATGAGGGAGAGGGCAGGGAGTGAGGGAGCTAAAAACATTTAGGAAGAGGAGGATGAGGAGACTCAACATACGGAGGAAGAAGAAGACAATGAGAGCAATAAGGAAAATGACTATGGAGATGATGGTGGTGCACCATATGTGATAAGGAATCTAGGATAAGGTGTTTGTCAACACAAGGATGTTGAGGCACCAGGCAGAGCAACAGTTGTTACCGTTGCAGGTGCTGGTAGGGGAGGTTTTGCACTGGGATCCACACCCAACTTACAAGCCCACGCTAGAGCAGTTTCAATGGTTGGAGTTAGTATTACAGCCGGATCTCCAAGGAAGGCCTCTGATCGCTTTAGGTGTCGTTGCAAAGGCCGATAACATTAGTCTGTTGCATGCCCACAACTTAGTTATTCCTTTGTTCAACTTAGTTATGCCCACAACTTAGTTAATCCAGTGATCCAATCAGCTTCACAGTTTCATTTGTTGCTTTTCTACTAGTCCATCACATGCCTCATCATGTGTGGTATTTCCCCCCCCCCTCAAAGTGTATATGATGCTTACCATGCCAAAAATGATAAAAAAGGGGGTAAGACATGTAGTCTTCGAAAGAAAAAAAGAACCTTGAGAAATAGTAACTTGAATCTAGTGAACTTGACTAGCTTCAAGTGTTGTGCTCCTTTACACAGTCAGATCCGAAGTGGACTTCAGGTCAAAGTTGATTTGGGGTCTGATAAGTGGACTTTTTAATTGTGACTTTGCAAATTGACATCGACATAGACTTTGAGTCAACGTGGATACACGCACATGCGCACACGTATGTAATGGCACACGTACACAAGCACGCATGTACGCACACGCACGTCCACATGTACACGCACATGTGCGCACATGCGCATACACGCATGCACAAACACACACACACACACACACACACACACACACACACACACACACACACACACACACACACACACACACACACACACACACAAAGGCCTAGCATTGACTAGTGGGCACATGATGGGAAAACATGTCAATCTTGTTGAAGGCCCGTCCAGTGATGAAGCCCTAGAGGCTGTAGGAAAAGGGCAGAGTGCCCCATCAAGTCTGCGGCAGGCCAAGGGTGTTGTCTTTGCAGCAAATAGGTGGATTACCACACAATAACACTTTGATGTGAGTTGGGTCTGCTTCAGGGATGTGACGAGTGTGGTGATGGAATATTGGTAAAAGTTTTATTTAGATATGAAAAATGCTTACGTCACATCACCCCCTCTCCCCTCCTCCTCCCCCCCCCCCATGTTCATTGTTACTACCAAGGAATAAAACAGTAAGGGGAAATGGGTCATGAGAGGCACTTAAAAAACCTTCTTAGTTTTTTTCCCAAATTAAGAAAAAATTCATGCATTGTGCCAATTATAGCTGTTTTTGAAATTTATTTCTAACATTGGAAAATGCATGAAGTTTTAAAGGAGGAATGAAAAAATGTGTTTGGACTCCTTTGGATTAAATGTCTTCCTTCTTATGGGCCCATAAGAATTGATGGTCAAGAAAGTAAAGTTGAATTTTTCAAAAATATCTATTTCTAAAGTTTTCTGGATAACGGCTAGCCTTTTCGATTCCTCCTGTAACATTATTCAAGTTTTGCGGGTTCAGGCCCCGGATGTTGAGGTTGCCCCTGCCTCAGTATGATTGCACCTGGGTAAGAAGAAGGTTAGTTTGACGTCTTGGTTCATGTCCTGCCGATGTACTCTCACTGTAAGCGGGTAACATGGGATCTCTACTTTGGCTCACGTGCGAAATGCGCATCGCCAGCGGGATAGTGATCCCCGTCATTGCTGAGCCCGCAGCGCCCGTCTTCCCGTGAACGAAAAATATCCGCACGCTTTCCCTGACGCAGCATTTGCCCCCTGAGGCCGGACCAGCGTCAACTTGCGCTTGCTGCCCCAGCTGCTGCTGGTTTTCTCAACGAAGCAGGCCTGACAGCCCGTGAAATGCTGCAATCTCCGTGCATGACATCGCTGCTGCTCCGTTGACTGCGGCTAGCTGCCGCCACTGCTGGCGCAGCATCGGCAGCTGCCCGCAGCAGCCGCCACTGCGCCATCGGCTGATTCCCCGCAACCCCCCTGCGCTCGAGCTGCATATCCACGGGGAGAGCAAAAAGTGCCTTCATTTTGCTCCAAAATGAATCGTCGACACGAAGTTCTCCTAGATAGACTGGAATCGGCGGCCATGGAGCAAGATACGGGAATTAATCCGAAACGGGACTTCAATTTGGGACCCGAAACTCTGACCAGCCGTGGAGCTCCGCCATGGCTGGCCTCACTTCGCCAAAGTAGCCGCATCCTCTGCTCTGGAGGGCCGAAAACGCTGCCGGTCGCCGCTGCTGCTCAGGCAACAGGGACCTCGTCGCCACATGAATGTTGTAGCAGCAGTCAGCCGCCTCCACATCTCTGGAGACACACTACCCTCCATCGCTACTGAGTCACTGTCCCTTGGGTCACCATTTGAAGACATTCCTCCCCAACTTCGCTTATCTGTGCTCAGGTCCCAAGGCCTCCTGCCCAGGTCGTGAGCTGCCGCCCTCTTGGCTCTCCTCACCTCGCCCTCACAGAAGCCATGGAGGTTGCCGCCGTTGCTTCTTCTCTCGTCGCACATGCGCCCGTCGCGTCTGTTGCCCTGGCGGCAACTCTTTCCCGGAGGCCGACGAGTCACAGCGTGTCTGTTGCTTGCCGACGGCCGTTGAGCGCAGTAGTGAGGGCGCAGCAGTCCGAAGCGGAGCCGTCGTACGCAGGGGAGGGAGCCAGCACAACGTAAGCCTCGTGCGAATCGTGTTGGCATGATGGGGGGCGTCTTTTCGAGTAGCTTGTACGCTCAGCCTACGGCGTACGACAATGTGGGGTAGTCAGAAAATCCAGCACTGTGTCCGAAAGCCTGCGAAACGTGCTGCAATGCAGCACAACGTGCTGCCTCGTCGCAGCATGTCTTCTGATGAGCTCGTACGAAGATCTCGTCGGAGCGGCTTTTCTCTCTCGAGGGGAACCAAGAGGTAGAGGAAGAAACATCAGCGTGTACGAGCAAGGACAATCAACGTCGCTCAACACAGGAGAATGTCGAGTCCGCTTTCAGCGCAAGTCGGCAAGTTTTGCCGTCGCACTCGTTCAGTGTCCTGAAACGACACCAGCGCGATTAAGAGTTCTTACGGGATCTCAGAAGGTATTGTTCAAGGGCGTTGCTGCACTCCGTACCGTGCCCCGAAAACATTGCCGGACGGTGCGCAGACGCCAGAGCCAGTCCTGCTTAGGTTGCGTTTGGAAGCCTCAGATCTGTTTCAACAGTACGCGAAACGATCTCAGCGTCAACAAGCGCCTACTTTTAAGCGAAGTCGTCGTTGGCGGTCGTATTGTATGCCTGGCGGACGTTCGATCGCCGACGACGAGTTCGCTCGTAAAAGAGCCACATGTGGACGCTGAGTTCGTTTCACATGTGGACGCTGAGCTCTTATGTGATTCGTTCGGAATCACATAAGATGCCAGGTTTCCAAACTTCCATTTCTGGCTTCTAGCTTTTGCTTGCTTGACTTGACCACCCTTGCAAGAGCACGAGCAAGAGCACGAGCACGACTGCATGCCCGAAGACCAACTTCGGCGGCCATTCCATCCAGCAGAGGAAGGCCCTCTTCCTTCCGGAAATTCAAACAAACGCACAACCACATCCGAAATCCGAGCCAATCGCTCGACGTCACGCGCAATTGGCTTTGAGCATCAGGCTTGTTCCTCCAGATGGAAATATTTTCCGTCACTCGTGGACTGCTTGTTTAGACTTTTATGAGGTGGTCCTCTGCCTCGTGTCCTCTGTCCGGCTCGCTGGATGATGTCAACGTTGTTTCCTCGCCCATTTTCCTACTTGGAGTGATCCTGGTAGACATCCTTCGGAGTGCATGTTTGTGAACGAGAGTAGGCATCTCCGAACAATTTTGAAGTCCCCTCTTTTTCTTTGTGAGTATCTGAATCAGTACTGGATGGGTCGACCATGTTCGCCGCTACATGTCCTGGGCAGTTTCAATGCCACCAACGAATACTTGAAAACAGGGTAAAAATCATCTGTAAGTGTATTCATGGCTTCAGAGAGCGATCACTTGCATCAGAGATGGTTCAGATTGACATGTATGGCATGCCCAAATACCACGGAAAGAGTGTACTGACACGTGAGGGTCGAAATCGTATGAATCGCGGATGTTGATATTGATATCAATGTGACTATTGTTGGTGTTGAAGGGTTGTAGATGTAGTACTGGGTTGTTACAATCTTTTTGCCCATCCTGCAGTGCGTGTCTCAATGAATGCATCGCACCGTCGCAGGTGCACTGGTAAATCTGGACACTGCTGAGTCTACCTGCTCCGTCGTGAGCATTACCAGTCCATGAGGATGGTAGGCACTGATAGCTTTGGCACTGCTGACTCGAATCTTACCTCTTGCTTTGCTTCACCTTCCCTCCTTGGAAAGTGCAGTGTGTTCCCCGCAGAGGCATTGGAGGAGCTGGGTCCTGAAGTTGTGGGAGACGTGAAGGGCATTGGCAAGGAGGTGAAACTGCCGCCCAAACCAGAGGGCAGCGACAGCGCACCCCTGAAGAGCCTGCTGGACGCGTTCAAGCCTGAGGTGCAGACCGTCAGCTATGATGGCCCCAAGACGTGAGAAAGACCGACCCCCCCCCCCGCCCCCCCGCGGACCCTTTCCCTCTCAGTTTGAAGATTGATTTTGTTTTACTTCACTGTGCTGCAACTTAATCTCATGGCTGACTGATCTTGAACCTTGGAAAAAAAAGAAGTCTGGTGTGGTTGTGAGAATGGGAGAGCCCATTCTATCTGGACAAGTCCAGGAGACATAGATGGGATGTTCCAGGAAGTGGCCTTGTTGCGCGAGCCTTTGCTCGAACCCTCTCCACTGCAATGTGCAACCAGTCAAGCAAGGGTTTGATTTGTCCAGCTTTTGGTTTGTCTCCAAGACAAGAGCCAGGGGAGAATTACAACGATGGGCATTCCCGGGCTACAGGAGATAGCCCGTTGTCAAGCACTGCTAGGCCTGCCATGAATCACACTTCTTGCATTGCTTACAATCTGCTGAACCAAGTTCCTGAACCACACTGTGCATGTAGGACTGGTGCGACTCATATTTCTGAATCCCACAGCAGAGGTGCCATCAAGCTGTCACGGGCTTGATGGCACCTCAAATTCCTGGAGCCACCAAAACTTTAACGATGTACCGAGCTGGTCTTGCACTGTATTTGGCTCAGACGAATAAGCCCAGCGGCTCGTTACTGTTGCAAGCTGTGGAACTCCTTTCCACCACATGTCCCATGTCTTGAGTGTTAGATGGTCTGGTCTTGGGCTGCTGGTCTGACTGGAGTTCGACCAGTTTGACGATGGCTAGACCGATGTGCAAGAGCCTTCTGGAAAAGATCTCACCCACCCCCCTCCCTCCCCCCCCCCTTCCCCCCCAGAACTCTCCCCCACCGCTGTGGCCCCACTTAGTCCTTGTCCCTGAGTGGGCTCCCAATCGTCCCCGTGCCCACCATTCAGTCGGTGGTGCGCTCTCCCTTTCAGCAAGCTGCTCCGCAGCCCCCTTCCCATGCAGTGCCACCGAATTGGTGGCATGTATTTCTCCCTCTTGACATGTTGCCCAGTCTTTCCCCTTCATTGCCTTGCCCTGCCATGCTTGTCTGTTACCTGCAGTGTGTTTCCTGGTGAGGCCTGCGACGAGCTTGGCGGAGAGTTCTGCGAACCCGACTACCAGGAGGGTGTGGGCGAGGAGAAGAGGCTGTGAAGTGTGCCTGTAACGTCATTGTAGTTATCTGTAATTAAGAGGCCTTGGTGTCCTTCTGCACGGAACAGACGTCCTCTTGGATGAACTGTTGTCGAGTGTGCATGACAAAATCCATTCAGACGTATGAAAAGAGAAGTGGGTGAGCATCACGAGTAAGGTGCACCCCTGTGTGTTTGTCATGAAGTAAATGTAACTCGGTGGGCCTTCATGTCGTTGTCCACAGCAGACAAAGGCTTGTGGCCATCATTTTTACTACTAACCTTGTAACTGTGTTTGGCTTCTGCTCTGGAATCTATGAAGTGATCATTAGCTGAAATGTGACAGTCCATGAATCTATCACCTCCCAGAGAGCCAAATTAGGCCATGGTTGGGAAATGAAGGGTACACTTGTGCGCCTGAGTGAAGCTACTTTGTGCCACTGCCTGGATTTTCCTTGCTAATCCTGGGTGGATCTACAATGTGCAATGGCCTCCTTCCCTCATAGGAGCGTGCTTGTTGGGTGTGGGCTCACAAGTGTTGTGATTTGTGACAATCTTGTACAATCTGCTGTGACCACCTGGTCCTGTCCATACTTGTGTAGATCCCTGAGGCGGGCCCTGGTGACACCGGTGCGACGACTGGCGGCGGACTACCAGCTTGGAGCTAGCCGACTACTATTCTAGAGACCCGGACAGTGCCAGGACTCCCTGTTGTTTTTCCTGCAACTTGTAGGAGTCTTTTCGGCGGACTGGCCATGAGCTCGATTTGCATGTTTTTGTATTGCGTGTCCACCGTCTGATGATGGATGCATGCATGTGACCAGTCGTAGCGTCCGTCTTGTGATCCTGCACATTGAGGCTCAGACGGCGTAGCATTCTGACATGTGTGCGCAAAGTTATGGCCAAAACAATTGTTTTGGGCCGGTTTTAGGACAGCTCTTGGACCATTGTATGCGGCACCTGCTCTGCGCCGCGGTAGGTATTTAGGCCATGGATATGTCATTTGTTAACTCTCTCTGCAAATGCTATTGAAGCATTCAGCCACTTTGCCTTGTGTCCCCTAGTCAAACTCTTGCCGTTGCGTGCACGACTTGTGACTGTCGTCAATGTCTGATCAGGCACTAACGTCTGGTCAACGAGAGTGTTGCTAGGAGGCTTCCTTGCATCTGTTGGATTTTGCGCTCATTGTGCTCTGTTGTGTCCTCCCGGCTTGTGTACATCGGCGTGCAGATGACTGACGGCGGGACTCGACGCCGATGGAGTGTCGTCCGGTGGAGCCGACGCACGCTGAGGTCGTCTCGCAGTTCGCTGGAGCCTCCTCTCTCCGGCGACGTGTTCAGCTCCATCGGCAGGCCTCCTCGGCGGTCGCGCTGCGGGCAGTCACTGCCACCGCAGTCGCTGTCTGCATGCGTCCAGCGCGTACTGTCGTGCCTGCGTTGTCATGCACTGTCTAGGGTCCCAGTTGCATGTTGCATGGCCCTGTTTGGCAGCATAAACCATCGTGGGCACTACCTGGGTTCAGGCCGCCATAACTCCTCGCTACTATTTTTCTAGCAGATTCTAACCGCACGGCTGTGAGAAACTGCTAGGAAGCTTCTTAGCCTTGTTGCTGCTGACGTGGCGACACTGTCCAGTCAACTGACGCACTAGCAAGCAGGCAGGTGCAAGAAACAGCAAGGATCAGGCTAGGGAGACGCGCAAAGTCTCATAAGCTTCAATAGCTTAGTAAATGCAGAGAGAGATGACAACTGACAGGTCCAGGGCATAAATACCTGCCGTGACGCACGGCGGGTGTCGCACGCGGCAGTCCAAGAGCTCTCCTAAAACCGGCCCAAAACCACTGTTTTGGCCGTAACTCTGCGCACACATGTCAGAATCCTATGCCGTCTGAACCTAGACGTGCAGAATCAAAAGACGCACGCAACGACTGGTCACATGCATGCATCCATCGACTGACAGCGAGTATATAATGCAAAAACATGCAAATGGGCCTCATGCCCAGTCCGCCGAAAGGCGCCTGCAAGACGTAGAAGGCACAGCAAAGAGTCCCGGTGACATCTGGGGCTCTGGAACAGTGGTCGGTCAGCTCCAGACGGGTAGTCCGCCGCCTGTCGTCGCGCCGGTGTCACCAGGGCCGCCTGCCTCAGGGATCTGCACGAGTATGGACACGGCCGAGTGGTCACAGTAAACTGTACAGGAACGGCACAAAGCACAACACTCCCCCATGACCCGATGGTACGCATGTCCATACNCACAGCAAGGAGTCCCGGTGACATCTGGGGCTCTGGAACAGTGGTCGGTCAGCTCCAGACGGGTAGTCCGCCGCCTGTCGTCGCGCCGGTGTCACCAGGGCCGCCTGCCTCAGGGATCTGCACGAGTATGGACACGGCCGAGTGGTCACAGTAAACTGTACAGGAACGGCACAAAGCACAACACTCCCCCATGACCCGATGGTACGCATGTCCATACACGTGCAGCACTGGTACAACAATATAGTGAGTGACACAGACAGATGAGACGGCAACGTACATCCCACACTCAACCACTGTCACGCACGGGGCGAAGCTCAACAGAACGAATGGCCACCAGGAACTTTCCGCGTGCAAGTGCCTTCGTCAAGAAATCAGCTCGCTGCAAGTCAGTGCCAACCCACATGATGGAGATCACGCGTCGCTCCACTAGATCACGAACGAAGTGATGCTCAACCGCAATGTGCTTTGTGCGAGCATGAAAAACACCAGAGTTCTCCGCAATGGCGAGAGCACTCTGGTTGTCGCCACGCAGCACAATGGCGGGTACTGACTGCCCAAGCTGAAGAAACAAGCGCTGCAGTCAAACTGCCTCAGGAGCCCCTGCCCCCAAAGCCACATACTCTGCCTCCGACGAGCTACGTGCGATGCAGCCGTGCTTCCCGCTTCGCCAAGACAAAGCGGTACCACCGAGCAGGAACACGTAGCCAGTGCGACTGCGCCCGTCGGGACTCCAAGCCCAGTCGCTGTCAGTGTAGCCGTCAAGAACTACCGAACAATGCCGACGAAAGCAGAGTCCGAGATACGGCGTGGAAACCACGTACCGTACCACTCGCACAGCCGCGTGGAGAGCTCTCGCACGTGGAGCCTGCGAGAACTGAGCGAGGAGGTTGACGACGAACGCGATGTCGGGACGCGTGGTCGTGGCCAGGTACATCAGAGATCCGATCAGACGGAGGTACAAGGTCACGTCCACTGTCTCCCCCAGCTGTGTAGGGTCATCCACCTTNAGGGCATCCTGCCCATCAGGTGTGATGGGTGTGGAAGCAGTGGGCACTGCACCAAGGAGATCGCTAAAGCGCTCCCCCACGACTCATGCATATCGGGCCTGATGCAGCAGCAGTGTCCGATGTCTGCGATCACGTACAATCTCCATACCGAGAAACACCGATGCAGGACCGAGGTCTCTTCATCCTGTAGGCGGTCTGCAGGACAGCCTTGGCCTCCTTCACGGCCTCCAGGGACGGAGACGCAATCAGAAGGTCATCAACATAGACCAGGATGGCGGTGAGACGCTCGGGTGTCGGCAGGATGAACAGCGAGGGGTCAGCCTCGCTCTGTACGTATCCTGCACGAGTCAAGGTGCCTGTGATCTCCCGGTTCCAACACCGTGGAGACTGCTTGAGGCCGTACAAGGACTTGCGCAAGCGCCAGACCTTGTCACCGTCCTCAAAGCCTGGTGGCTGAGCCACGTAGATCTCCTCATCCAGAGAGCCATGGAGGAACGCGTTGTTCACATCCATCTGGTGTAGTTCCCAGTCATGCTGAGCCACTACACCGAACAGAGCTCGAGCTGAGGTCATGCGGCNGGCCGACAGGGGCAAAGGTGTCAGTGTAGTCAACTCCCTCAATCTGAGAGAACCCCTTGACGACCAAGCGGGCCTTGTAGCGTTCCAGTGAGCCATCAGGCTTCACTTTCTTGCGAAAGACCCACTGGACCTGAATCGCCTTCCTCCCGGGGGAAGATCGACCAGCTCATAGACTCCGTGCTCTCGGATAGCGCGAAGCTCATCCTCGCAAGCAGCTCGCCAGGCATCAGAATCCTGCGATGAAAGAGCCTCCCTCAATGTGCCCGGATCAGGGGCCAGAGAGGGGGAACTCTGCGTGGCAAGTGCAGATGCCACAGTGTCAGGCCTGACAGCCACGAGGTCAGCTGCTGCATCACAGGCCATATGGAACTCGCGAGTGACCAGATCGTGCCCGATGGGGCACGCTGGGTGTACCTCTGTAGGCTCAGTGCGGGCACTCAGGCCTAGGGCCTTTGTGCCTGGATCACCGCTCGCAATGCTGCGAGTGGGGCGCCTGGGTCCGTGACCCGACACCCGCTGAGCTCCGGAATCCAGTGGTCGAAGGCGACCACCGGGCTCACGAGAGTAACCGGAGGTCGAAGGACGCGCAGCAGGCGCAGAGACGGGCACGTCCACAGGGTCAGGGACAACCGCAGCAGGTGAGGACTGAGACGAGGCAGCCGGGGATGCCGTGCGAGGAGACGCGTGTGTGGGGGACCCAAAGCTGGGGGTGTCAGCGGGTAAGGCCGGCC
>SZWC01005423.1:11718-22551 GCA_023375785.1 Penium margaritaceum | reverse complement strand
CGTCGCTGCTGCTGGTCCTACCACTCCGACCTCGTCCAGCACCGCTCCCACTCCGACGACTCCGCCTGTCCTGTAGCCACCCGCGCCGCAGCAGTACTACCCGCAACAGTACTACCCTCAGCCGTCGGCACCTCCGCTTCCTTCGTCGGCTCAGTCACCCTACTACCCGGGCTCCGGCGCCGTCACTCCGCATTCTGTCTACACTCCTGGGCCGTCATCCCGAGAGCGTCAGCTGGAGCAGTTCATCGCGCTCTAGCTTGGCCTCCCTCGCCCTCCTCCCCAGGGAAGTGCGAGTTGCGTCACCTCCTGTCCTCCAGCCCATCCCTGCATGACTGAGACTGAGCTGCGGTGGTGTCCAGTTTCCTCGTCTGTCTCATCGTTTCCCGTGATCTCATCCACCCCACTCCTTGACGACATTGCACGGCTTGATGACTGGCAGTCTCGTTTCGCGCCTCCGTCCACCGTGTCCGCGTCCCTCGCGTGTTTCCATGTGACCGTGACTGATCTGGCGACCCCTGTCCAAGACCCTGCTGAGACCTGGATCATGGACTCCGGGGCCACGCATCACATGACGACCTCTCGCGAGGCCTTCAGTATGTTCGGTCCCGTCTCCGGTGTTCGGACGGGCTCCGGACAGGTGTTGCCAGTCTGTGGGGTAGGCGTTGTTCGTTTCCGTGGTCCGGCCGATGACGTCTTTTTGACCGATGTTCTCTTCGTCCCTGGTCTCGAGCTCAGCCTCCTGTGTGTGACTGCCCTTGACCGCATGAGCATGGACGTTGTGCACTCACGTGGTGTCGGCACTGTGTCATTGCGTCCGTCGGGTCTTGTCGTACTGCATGCCACCGCCTGTGGCAACTTGAGGCACGTTCCCCGCCTCGCTTCTTCCCCTCCCGTCTCCTCCCNCGGTGTCCGCCGCCACATACTACTTTGCACAAGAGCAGACTCAATGCCAACGGCAGACAGTGACCTCCGTCCTTGGCCCCACTCTGGGTGCCGGCCGTAGGCAGAAGGACTTTGAGACGCCGCCACCGCCGCTTCAGGCCGACGAGCAGTTTCGGAGCTGGGAGCTCAGCTTCCGGATCTGGGCGCAGGGTGAGGGTCTGTGGGCCTACTACACCCTCCCTTACGACTCCACCCAGGCCGACCAGCTATATGACGCTGGTCACGCCGTCCGCGCCCTTGTACCAGTCGCCCCTCCAGCTTCCCGCCTTGCCCTGGAGCCCTTCCTCGGCGACTTCACCGCCGGCGCCATCCCAGACCCGGCAGCCGCCTGGCACGTCCTCACCTGATCCCATCGCCTATCCAGCGACGCTGAGATCAGCCGTCTGCTCCGGGAGTTCAACTCCCTCCACATGGGGGAGGACGAGACGGTCACTGCCTATTGGCAGCGAGCGGAGGACATCCTCCGTCGACTCGGCAAGTCGGCTCCACCCCCTCTGTCCGCGCTCCTCACCATCAAGCGCGGCGCCACTAGCGCATACGCTGGCGTCTTCGTCCACTATCCTCAGGACGTCCTCATCACCATGGAGGCCCAGGGCACTCTTATGCCCTAGGCATATGAGCTCTTCCTCCGCATTGAGGAAGCTCGTCAGGAGTCCCAGCTCCATCGCGCAGAGGCCCTTTCATCCCCTGCCGTCGCCACCCCTGCCGTTGCCTCCGTGGCCGTTGCCTCCCCCGTCGCAACTACCTCATCGCCATCAGGGAAGAAGAAGAAAAGCCGGAACAAGAAGGGCAAGGGTCCATTGCAATAGCAGCAGCAGCAGTCATCGACCGGCNCGTCAGCTGGAGCAGTTCATCGCGCTCTAGCTTGGCCTCCCTCGCCCTCCTCCCCAGGGAAGTGCGAGTTGCGTCACCTCCTGTCCTCCAGCCCATCCCTGCATGACTGAGACTGAGCTGCGGTGGTGTCCAGTTTCCTCGTCTGTCTCATCGTTTCCCGTGATCTCATCCACCCCACTCCTTGACGACATTGCATGGCTTGATGACTGGCAGTCTCGTTTCGCGCCTCCGTCCACCGTGTCCGCGTCCCTCGCGTGTTTCCATGTGACCGTGACTGATCTGGCGACCCCTGTCCAAGACCCTGCTGAGACCTGGATCATGGACTCCGGGGCCACGCATCACATGACGACCTCTCGCGAGGCCTTCAGTATGTTCGGTCCCGTCGGCGATGTCTCCGGTGTTCGGACGGGCTCCGGACAGGTGTTGCCAGTCTGTGGGGTAGGCGTTGTTCGTTTCCGTGGTCCGGCCGATGACGTCTTTTTGACCGATGTTCTCTTCGTCCCTGGTCTCGAGCTCAGCCTCCTGTCTGTGACTGCCCTTGACCGCATGAGCATGGACGTTGTGCACTCACGTGGTGTCGGCACTGTGTCATTGCGTCCGTCGGGTCTTGTCGTACTGCATGCCACCGCCTGTGGCAACTTGAGGCACGTTCCCCGCCTCGCTTCTTCCCCTCCCGTCTCCTCCCTGTCGGCTGCGACCGGTCATGTGTTCGTCACCAGCACGCTTTCTCCTCAGCACACCCGCCTCTTGCACCGCCGCCTTTGCCACGTCCACTCTGTCGCAGTAGAGAGCATGCTCCGCACCCAGCCGACCAAGGACCTTGATCCGGAGACCTTCCCTCTCCCATGCCCCACTGAGTGCATTGACTGCGCTCAGGGAAAGATGCACCGGTCCACGTACCCCCTCTCTTCCTCACGGGCATCCGCCCCCCTTGAACTTGTCCACTCGGACGTCATGGGCCCTCTCCCCACCGAGTCCGTCGGTGAGCATGGCCGCTATGTCCTCACTCTGACGGACGACTACTCTCGCTACCGTTGGGTCTTCTGCCTTCGGCAGAAGAGCGATGTCGCCCGAACCATTCAGGACTGGCTTGTCCTCGCGGAGCGCGAGTGTGGCCGCCCCCTACGTCGCTTTTGCTCCGATCGCGGTGGCGAGTACCTGGGTGAGGCCATGACCTTTCTTACCTCCCGCAGTATCCGCCATGAGACGTCTCCGCCCAGAACGGCGTCTCCGAGCGGTGGAATCGCACCATGGCCGACGTCGTCCGCACCATGCGGGTCGAGTCCGGTCTCTCCTATGGCTTCTACTTTGAGGCCATGGCCTACATGACCTGGGTCTGTAACAGGGTTCCCCACGGTCCACTTCCTCGCCACTCCACGCCCTATCAGCACTGGTGCGGTCGGCGCGCTGACCTTCGCCCGGCTCGCGTCTGGGGCTGCGTAGCCGTTGTGTGGCTGCCCGCTCCACAGGAGGGTTGCAAGCTTGCCCCCCGCGGACGCCCCTGCACCTTTCTCGGTATGTCTCGTCAGTCCAAGGCCTGGCGCTTCTGGGACCCATCCCGACACTGCATCGTCGAGTCCCGCGATGCCCTCTTTTTCGAGGACCTGTTTCCCCGCGACCTCATCCGCTCCGGCTCGTCCGTGTCCCTCCCGTTGCGTGGGGGAGTGGTGAGTCCGTCCTCCGTCCTGTCGCTTCCGGGTGACACATCACTCCGTCCCTCTGAGCCGGTAGCCCCGGTCGCGGCCGCTGGCCCCTCCAAGCCAGCTGACCGAGTCGCGTCTACTACCCCCCCCGGGCCGGCAGCCCCAGTCGCATCCGCCGGCTCCTCCGGGCCGGCAACCCCAGTCGCGTCTACTGGCCCTTCCGGGCCGGCAGCCCCAGTCGCGTCCGCCGGCTCCTCCGGGCCGGCAACCCCAGTCGCGTTCGCCGGCTCCTCCGGGCCGGCAACCCCAGTCGCGTCTACTGGCCCCTCCGGGCCGGCAGCCCCAGTCACGTCCGCCGGCTCCTCCGGGCCGGCAACCCCAGTCGCATCTGCTAGCCCCTCCGGGCCGGCAGCCCCAGTCGCGTCCGCTGGCCCATCCGGGCCGGCAGCCCCAGTCGCGTCCGCTGGTCCCTCCGGGCCGGCAGCTCCAGTCGCGTCCGCTGGTCCCTCCGGGCCGGTAGCCCCAGTTGCTTCCAATGGCCCCCCTGGGCCGACGTCTCTAGCTGCGTCCGCTGGCCCCTCTGGGCCAGCAGCCCCAGACACATCCACTCTCCCCTCTGGGCCGGCAGCCCCAGCTGCGTCTGCTGGCCCCCTCTGGCCCAGCAGCGCCTGTTGCGTCTACTGGCTCCTCCAGACCAGGAGCACCGTACGCCTCCGTCGGCCCGTCGGACTTAGCACCATCTTCTGCCCGACCGCGCTACACACGTGGCCTAGGTGGCAGCCTCTGACATCGGCCAACAGTGAGCACGCAGACTGTCGCTCCCCGTTCCGTGGCGCTTGGACCCCCTGTGGCTCAACGTGTCTCCTCCACTCCCACGGTCGTGAGTGGGGACCCTGACACAAAGGCTCTCGACCTGACCACTTCTGCCATTATCACATACCTTCACCCGGGCTCTGCATTGGGGTACGCCATGCTTCATCACTAGCATTGGCATGCTGTTGTGGCCGCACTCGCACGCATCCCACCTGGGGCTCGTGATGCACATGCCCTCTCAGTCCGATCCACAACGCGCCCAGAGGACCTTCTACCCTGCGCGAGGCTCGAGCCTCCCCTGAGACCGCACATTGGGATGCTGCCTGTGCCAAGGAGCTCGCCGCTATCCGACATCACCACGTGTATGACCTCGTCCACCTCCCTCCAGGTCGAAAGGCCATCGGTGCCAAGTGGGTCTTTCGGCGTAAGTGGAAGCCTGACGGATCCTTGGACAAGTACAAGGCCCGTCTCACAGCAAAGGGGTTTGCTCAGGTCCCTGGGATCGACTACGACCAGATCTTCGCCCCAGTTGGTCGGTTCTCCACTAGCCGGGCATTGTTCAGCCTGGTTGCCCAGCACGGGTGGGAGCTGCGTCAGATGGACGTGAGCAACGCATTCCTCCATGGCTCACTGGAGGGTGAGGAGCTCTACATGACGCAGCCCCCAGGCTTCAACGATGGCACTGGGAGAGTTTGGCGGCTGCGGAAGGCCCTCTATGGTCTGAAGCAGTCGCCTCGGTGTTGGAACCAGGAGATCAGCAGTACGCTTCTCCGTGGCGGCCTCCAGCGCAGCACCGCTGACCCCGCACTGTTCATCAGCCCGCGAGGTCAGACCTTCGCCGCGGTCCTGGTCTACGTCGACGATCTCCTCATTAGGTCACCAGACGCGACAGCCATCCTGCACGTCAAGGACCTACTGCACGCTGCCTACCAGATGAAGGATCTCGGTTCTGCCCGAGTCTTCCTGGGCATGGAGCTCGAGCATGATCGCTCTCAGGGCATCCTGCATGTCCACCAGGCTGCCTATGTGCAGACCCTGTCAGCTCGCTTCGCCGAGGACGTGCCCCTCGTGCCCAGCGCCTCCTCATCCATGTCACCCGATGGCCAGGTGAAGTTGAAGAGTCATGACCCAGCTGTTGTGGGGGAGCCAGTTGATGTGACCACGTATCTGCGGGTCATCGGGTCACTGATGTTCCTGGCGACGACGACGCGTCCAGACATTGCGTTCGCCGTTAACCTCCTGGCCCAGTTTTCTCAGGAGCCGCGNGCACTACGCCTGTGAGTCATGGGGGAGTGTTGGATTTTGCGCTCATTGTGCTCTGTTGTGTCCTCCCGGCTTGTGTACATCGGCATGCAGATGACTGACGGCGAGACTCGACGCCGATGGAGTGTCGTCCGGTGGAGCCGACACACGCTGAGGTCGTCTCGTAGTTTGCTGGAGCCTCCTCTCTCCGACGACGTGTTCAGCTCCATCGGCAGTCCTCCTCGGCGGTCGCGCTGCCGGCAGTCACTGCCACCGCAGTCGCTGTCTGCATGCGTCCAGAGCGTACTGTCGTGCCTGCATCGTCATGCACTGCCTAGGGTCCCAGTTGCATGTTGCATGGCCCTGTTTGGCAGCATAAACCATCGTGGGCACTACCTGGGTTCAGGCTGCCATAACTCCTCGCTACTATTTTTCTAGCAGACTCTGACCGCACGGCTGCGTTTGCAGCGTCAGTATTATGGTATGGTCCTGTTTTCAGGCAAAACGGACGACGCCCGGGTTTTGGGCTCTCGGCTGTCTGGCAGGCCTCACTGAGAAAACCTGCCAGCCTGAACTGAGCTGTTTTCTGATTGGCTGATGAACCGAGTAACAAGCTCTACAGAGCTGGGGGGGGGGGCTAGAACTTGGAGGGGTCCCCCATTGCTGTTCATTCTTCATTCCTAATCAGTAATTATCAGTTTTCAGCTGCTTTCTGATGCTAACTCCGGCGCGCGCGTTTCTGAGTAACAAAACCCAGAGCTTCCAGAATTAGACTCTAAAGCAGCAGACTGAGGGGGCAGCTGACTTAAGCAACGAGCGTGGAAGCCCACACGCTGCATCAACAACGNACACCGATAGCGACTGGGCCGGCAGTCCAGACGGTAAGAGTCGCACTGGTTGGATCTTTCTGGTCGGGGGCACAGCTGTGTCCTGGCGTAGTGGCAAGCAGGGATGCATTGCACGCAGCACTGCTGAGGCTGAGTACGTGGCCCTTGGCTCAGGCGCATGTGAGAGCGTGTGGTTGCGCCGTCTGTTGTCCGAGTTGCATCAGTCTGTCGCATCCATCACCTTGCATTGTGACAATGAGAGTGCCATGGCCATTGCAGACAATGACGGTGTGCATCACCCTCGCACAAAGCACATCAATGTTGAGTATCACTATGTGCGTTCGTTGTTGCACGACGGCAGCATCAGCATCGTGTGGGTTGAGACAGCACGGCAGCTGGCTGACTTCCTGACCAAGGCACTGAAGCGGGACTCGTTTAAGAAAGCTGTGAGTTCAGTCGGTGTGCGTCCGTGACGTGCTTTCTTTGTCTCTACCTGCACTTCTGCATGTCCTGGGGGAGTCCGTGTGTTGACCGTGTCTCTGCCCGCCCATGTGCACTACGCCTGTGAGTCATGGGGGAGTGTTGGATTTTGCGCTCATTGTGCTCTGTTGTGTCCTCCCGGCTTGTGTACATCGGCATGCAGATGACTGACGGCGAGACTCGACGCCGATGGAGTGTCGTCCGGTGGAGCCGACACACGCTGAGGTCGTCTCGTAGTTTGCTGGAGCCTCCTCTCTCCGACGACGTGTTCAGCTCCATCGGCAGTCCTCCTCGGCGGTCGCGCTGCCGGCAGTCACTGCCACCGCAGTCGCTGTCTGCATGCGTCCAGAGCGTACTGTCGTGCCTGCATCGTCATGCACTGCCTAGGGTCCCAGTTGCATGTTGCATGGCCCTGTTTGGCAGCATAAACCATCGTGGGCACTACCTGGGTTCAGGCTGCCATAACTCCTCGCTACTATTTTTCTAGCAGACTCTGACCGCACGGCTGCGTTTGCAGCGTCAGTATTATGGTATGGTCCTGTTTTCAGGCAAAACGGACGACGCCCGGGTTTTGGGCTCTCGGCTGTCTGGCAGGCCTCACTGAGAAAACCTGCCAGCCTGAACTGAGCTGTTTTCTGATTGGCTGATGAACCGAGTAACAAGCTCTACAGAGCTGGGGGGGGGGGCTAGAACTTGGAGGGGTCCCCCATTGCTGTTCATTCTTCATTCCTAATCAGTAATTATCAGTTTTCAGCTGCTTTCTGATGCTAACTCCGGCGCGCGCGTTTCTGAGTAACAAAACCCAGAGCTTCCAGAATTAGACTCTAAAGCAGCAGACTGAGGGGGCAGCTGACTTAAGCAACNTGGGCACTACCTGGGTTCAGGCTGCCATAACTCCTCGCTACTATTTTTCTAGCAGACTCTGACCGCACGGCTGCGTTTGCAGCGTCAGTATTATGGTATGGTCCTGTTTTCAGGCAAAACGGACGACGCCCGGGTTTTGGGCTCTCGGCTGTCTGGCAGGCCTCACTGAGAAAACCTGCCAGCCTGAACTGAGCTGTTTTCTGATTGGCTGATGAACCGAGTAACAAGCTCTACAGAGCTGGGGGGGGGGCTAGAACTTGGAGGGGTCCCCCATTGCTGTTCATTCTTCATTCCTAATCAGTAATTATCAGTTTTCAGCTGCTTTCTGATGCTAACTCCGGCGCGCGCGTTTCTGAGTAACAAAACCCAGAGCTTCCAGAATTAGACTCTAAAGCAGCAGACTGAGGGGGCAGCTGACTTAAGCAACGAGCGTGGAAGCCCACACGCTGCATCAACAACGCTGCTGCCCCAACTTGCTGCATAGTTTCCATTTGCATCTTCTCATGGTATCAGAGCAGTGAGACAGTTCTCACTGAGCTACGCAGCAGAGACGCAGCAGAGCAACAACAGTGAGAGTCACCGATGTAGCAGATCCACTAGGGCCTGTCAAAGACAGCCGGTCGCCGTCGACGCAGCCCACACCCATCACGTGAGACCATAGCAGCGGCGTTGCCACCGTGGCAGTAGCAGGAGCAGAGCAGCAGCAGCAGCAGCGGCAGTAGCAGCGTTGTAGCAGGAGCTACAGCAACGGCTATTGCGTGCCCAGTCCACGGTCCCACGGCAGGTTTCCAAGGGAGGTGCCGGCGTCGCGGTCTCTACACAGTAGTTGGCTCAGGCACCCTTGACAAGAGCTAGACTTGACCCAGCACCTCTTGACCTCCTGGATGATGATCCATTCATGCTAGGCATGACAGGCGACTCCCCGAATCATGAGATTCGAGTTCTTCAGGAGCGCCTTTGTCAGTTGCAGACGGGCACCAGATCTCCTCAATTTCTTTTGATACGATCGTCACTCGACTATCCCGGTGACTATCCCCTTCTACGAGTCTTCCCCGTCCGTCGTCCTCCTTGGCCTGCGGTTGCTCTCCCCACGAGGCGACAACCCAAAGACTTTGAGACACCACCTCCACGGTACATCAGTGAGGACGGCTTCGACTGCTGGGAGATCCTCTTTCAGATTTGGGCTACTTCGGAGGGAGTTTGGCCCTACTACCACAGCCCGTACTAGCCTACAGACCCAGCACAGGTGTTGACAGCAGCCAGGGCGATGCGCAGACTTCTCTATGCCATGTCACGCGAGACCATCGTCGATTCCCGACCCTTCCTTGGCGAGGCCAGGATAGGCACCAACGCGGATTCACGCGGAGGTTGGGATCTGGACTTATCCCTACTGGCCGCAGAGACGCACGCCACTTGTGCAGCACACATTCATGCCTTCTAGTCTCTCTGTGAGGGGCCTACACAACCTGCAGCCGATTACTGGCGACGCGCCATGCGCATCTACACGCGCCTTGGGACCTCAGGAGGCACACAACTGTGGGCGCTCCGTACGATGATGCTCGGACTTCGCCTTGAGTACACTTACATCTTCACACATTACAGCGACGCTGTCCTCGAGCCCTTTTCAGCCACTTTGCAGCTTCTCCCCTGGGCGCATCAGCTCTTCCTCCAGGTAACTTAAGCCCGCGAGGCAGCCGTGGCCCGTCAGGAGACTTCTCTCGCTTCAGCAATTGTGGCATCACCACCATCTTCCCTCCTACAGTCTCCTTCTTCATCCTCCATCACGTCCTCATCTTCCTCCTCCTCGTCGGCCCTGCCTACACCCACTCAGACATAGGGTGTTGCAGCAGCAGCTCAGGGGAAGAAGAAGAAGGGGAAGCGTGGATCAGCTCAGCAGCAGTCACATCAGCAGTCGCCATCCAGTGGTAGCAGTGGACATTCTGTTCACTGTTACAACTGTGGAGGCGCCCATCACTACACCGAGTGCCAGCAGCCGCTCGATTGGGCGCGGATTACTCATGGGCTCCAGGCTGCACCCTCCCTCCGTTCCACGTCCAGCACGTCATCCTCGCCATCCTCCGGACGCTTGGCGGCCACGACTGCAGCTGTTCTCGCTTCCTCACCGGCGAGTAGCAGTGATCCAAACCCACACGACTGCACCATCGCTGAGCTCCGACACCTTCTGGCGCTCCGCTTTCAGGGAGGTGCGAGTGTATTGTCATCGTCAGGTGGTCCATAGACTATCTGTCCGTCCGTTCCTGTGGCTTGTGACGACGCGTGTGGGGGAGCACAGTCAGCATGTGATGATGATGGGCCTGACTACACCGATTGGGTTCAGGAGTCTCATCTTTGTGCCCTGCTTCGTTCCTCCCCACTGACGGCTTAGCGTCCCTCTGATGCCTAGTGTTCCATTGCCCGTTGTATAGTAACGTCCACCAGTCATGACTCCGGTGGCACTTGGATCATCGATTCTGGTGCTACTCATCACATGACGTGTCGTCGTAGTGATTTTGTTGTTCTCGATCCTGTCACGTCTGTCCGTTCTGTCCGTACAGGCTCTGGTGAGTCCCTGCCAGTCCATGGTGTTGGGGTTGTACGTTTTGACGGTCTGTCTGGCCCCTTGTACCTTTCCGACGTGTTGTTTGTGCCTGATCTTGAGCTCAGCCTGCTTTCTATGCGTGCCTGTACACTGATGGGCCTCTCTATGGAGCATACCACAGACTCAGCGACTGTGACTGCTACTGACACTCGCAGCGTTGTCCTTCGTCCCTCAGTCGTAGATGATCTGTATCGCGTCTCTTGGACCTCTTCCCCTTGCTCTCCTTCCTCCTGTGGTCGGGTCTTTGTCACTGGTGTTCTGTCTCCGGAACACTAGCGGTTGCTTCATCGTCGTCTCTATCAGTTGGGCTCCGATGTTGTGTCGAAGTTCATTGGGACACAGCCAGCTCTTGGTCTTGACGCGGCTTCTTTCGAGAAGAAACCGAAGACCGATTGTCTCTTTTGTGCTCACGAGAAGATGCACCGATGTACCTACCCTGACTCTTGTTCCCGAGTGCTTCGGCCTCTCAAGTTAGTTCACTTAGACCTTCTCGGTCCTCTTCCGGTCGAGTCCCTCTCTGATCGGGGCTGGTATGTTCTGACTCTAACTAATGACTTTACCCGGATGCGGTGGGTCTACAGCATGCGAC
>SZWC01005422.1:138070-155852 GCA_023375785.1 Penium margaritaceum | reverse complement strand
TATGTATATGTATATGTATATGTATATGTATATGTATATGTATATGTATATGTATATGTATATGTATATGTATATGTATATGTATATGTATATGTATATGCACATGTACATGTACATGTACATGTACCTGTACATGTGCATGTACATGTACATGTACATGTACATGTACATGTTCATGTACATGTATATGTATATGTATATGTTTATGTATATGTATATGTACATGTTTATGTATATGTATATGTATATTCATATGCATATGCATATGTACATGTATATGCATATGCCAGGTGTCATGCATATGCAAGTTTATATATATACATGACTACGTGTATGGATATGTATTGACACAGTTTGTGAAGCACTTATGTTCTTTCAGTGCTATACTAATCCTACGTTGTGAGAAAGGGTCGTCTCACACTTTTTTCTCGTAGCAGTTTTGCATCCTAGACATCTTCGTGGGGTTTGGTTGTGTTGGGGCGACAGGGCGTGCTGGGTGGGGGGTGGGTGGGGGGGGGGGGGCACATATGACTCCTTGTTATTTTGGTGGGGGGGTGCATGTCCCATTCGTTCGGCGATTCCGCACGTTATAACGATGACATGCTTTTGAGGACTCTGTATACGTCGTCATTTGTAAACCCAAATTCTCTAGATTTTGTTAAAATAACAGAGGCAACGTATCAATAATTCTTAGGATGGGGGCAAGTTAAAAAAACTAATGAAAAAAACGGGGGTGACCTAGCTAGAATTTCCTAAATGGGGGCAACATAAATATTTTTCTCAGAATGGGGGCATCTTAAACATGGTCGACTGAAAATGGTGGCGATTGGGAAATTAGCCGGGAGAGATTTGCGCTACTAGGGAGCTGGCACTACGGCTCCATTTGTTTTGGTGAACCAATTCCACGATGTGTGAAATAGCTCAGATACCCGCACAGCACGCACTTTTAAGCTGGCATAACCATGGGTCACAAATTTGGCACGGCATACCCGGCGCACTAAAACATAAAAATGGCATACCCATGAATATCAGGTTTGCTCACGGCGTACCCAGACCTTTACAATTAGTAACGGCATGCGGGCACACTGTTCCTTTTTTAAAACAATGGGTATGCCATCCTTAAACTTGAGCTTGGTTGCTATTTCTTAAAAACAATGTCTGCTTATTCAGACAATGTGATGTCATCTTCATAGAATAAAAGTCTTTGTAGTGTGTTGGATTGGATTCTTCGACTGATAATGAACATATTTATGTAATGAAGTTCGCAAATGCAAACACGTACGAGTTCTTAGCGTCTTAATGCGAGGGGTTAGTGTTATTCGCGTGCACGACCATAACAAAATTACTCTCACATGCCACATGACACGTGTGTCATTGTGTGCACAATGGTTGTGGGCACCATGACAAATGGCGACTCCCACATAGTTCGTAGGTACCTATTTTTCTTGTACTGCATATGACAACATGTGCTGTACAGTTATCATATTTTCAATGCACTCGGGGCCTGTTTATATCTACAATGTCTTTTGTCGATTTCACATAGTTCATACGATCTCCTGTATATGTCGCACCAAAGAAGAAAATTCAGAAGTACGTGAGACCTAAATTCATGAGATGTTAGATCTTCTAATCGAACGCTCATCACGTTTAACATCGATATTATTACGGGAATCGTTAAACATGTCGAACAAAGTAGAAAGCACTATTTCTGTGTATGTAGAGGCAAACCTTATGTAATGAAGATTGGAAAAACTAGACACGACATTATAATCTCTTTATAATGCTTGACCTCCGCCGCATGTTACATCGACCAATCTAATGGCATTGAACCGATGACATTTTAAAGTTTTTTTTCTCCCGTCGTGCATGACCGACAACACTTCGGAAAAACCGGTCTCACTTCCAGCTTACCGGCGTGCGATGCAGTTCCTTTAATGCGCACAACCGTCCCATGGTGTGCACAATGGGAGGGCACATGCTCGACCCCCCCGGTTCTCTCAGGTTTAACCAGCACTGTCCCCACTTAGGTTTTTGATGAGTACGACAGAATGACACAAACACATCGTGAACATTGCTTTTTAGGGTGATGTTCATGTAATTGCGAATATTCACCTACTGTCAATGTGGGTACCTCGTTATAAAAATAAATCCTCATGGCATGGCATTCCAAAAGACAGCGGACTCAGACATGCCGTCTTAAACATGGCGGACACCGGATACGCGGTTCCAAAATGAAAGTGGTTTGGGTATCCGGTACCTTTTTCAGCATATCCGGGCACGAAAGCTTACGATTTGGACATGGTGGGTATCTAGTTGCTCGGTCCTTTTAGGATTGGTCCGTAAAACATCAAACAAGCAAAATGGATTCATGTCCTGTCCATGACAAATGTCAAGAAATTGATACAAAAAATTGCCACAAAAAACATATGACAACTTTTAAACTATTGAAATGCATGAAATAATGATTCAACTTCTTCATACAAGCATGATTGCACAAATCTTAAACTATTCACAAATAGAGAGAAAAGTGCGCATGTATATATGTATATATATCCCTCTAGCTATTGAGGAAGAGATACAGGGAGGGCAAGGGAGGGGATGTATATACATAGACGCACATAGACACACACACACACACACACATACACACACACACATAGATACACAATCTCACACACACACATACACACACACACAGAGGGTAAGATGGACGGAGATAGAGGGGGGTAGAGAGAGAGAGAGGGAGAGAGAGAGAGAGAGATAGAGAATGAGAGAGAAAAAGAGAGAGAGATAGTGAGAGGGGAAGAGAAGGAGAGAGGGAGATATGGAGAGAGGGAGAGGGAGCGACAAAGGGAGACAGAGAGAGAGAGAGAGAGAGGGAGGGAGAGAGGGAGAGAGAGAGAGAGAGAGAGGGAGAGAGATGGATAGAAAGAGAGAGAGAGAGAGAGAGAGAGAGGGAGAGAGGGAGAGAGAGAGAGAGAGAGAGAGAATGAGAGAGAAAAAGAGAGAGAGATAGTGAGAGGGGAAGAGAAGGAGAGAGGGAGATATGGAGAGAGGGAGAGGGAGCGACAAAGGGAGACAGAGAGAGAGAGAGAGAGAGGGAGGGAGAGAGGGAGAGAGAGAGAGAGAGAGTGGGAGAGAGATGGATAGAAAGAGAGAGAGAGAGCGAGAGAGAGAGGGAGAGAGAGATATATATGTATAGAGAGAGAGAGATGGAGAGAGATGAAGGATGGATAAATGAGAGAGGGGAGTGTGCAAAATTTGGGGGAATGATTGAGCAGCATATACTCAATGCATATGTTGAGTTCTTGATGAACAAGCCCTTGAAAGAGGCTCTATAGAGGGAACAATGCTTTGGGAAGAAGAGAGCATGTGTGAAAAGAATGAAAATACTATCCACACAATCACGACTGTTGGATTTAGCATTGAGCCATCTTCTGATGTACAATTGAGACTGTTACTTTACAAATGCATCTGTATATGTGTAACGTTGGGATGAAATCCAAATATATTAGAGGAAGAGGTGAAATAGAAACAATGTCCAGACATATTGGAAAGTAATAAAATTCCACATATAATTAGGAATACTGAAGTGATTTGATGGAGGATCAAAGCTCAACCCTGGTAATATGATGTTGGGAGCACCTCTTCCCTACTATTTAGGTGACTGTAAACCTTGAAAGAACAATCAGGAAGGATATTGGTAACAAGACCATACGACACAAAAATGCACATCACGACAGCTTGTGATATGACACGATACAATACAAAGAACACAACATGCCATGACACAACACAATATGCCACGACACAATACGACAGGACGTGATGCAACACCCCACAACAAGATAGAAGAAGACATGACTTGAAAGCAAAGGATACCATACACAATGCAACGCCACGCGACGAGGCAGGACAAAACACAACAGGATGCGGCATAATGCAAAGCGATAGAGCATGACTGTACCCCACAAAACCTAACCTTATACAGCATGGCATGACACAAAACAGCAGAACACGACACGACACGACATGAAACAATGCGGCATGAGACGACACAACACGACATGACATGACACGACATGACAGAGCAGGGCATGACACGACATGACATGACACAACCTGGCAAAACGCGATGTGACCCATGTGATGCAAAGCGCCGCAACGCGACATGATGTGACGTGACTCGCCACGACAAGACACAACAATAAACACACGATCGGCATGACAGGACACAGAATGACACAACACGAGACGACACCACATAATGTGACACATTCTAATGTGGCAGGATATAGAATGGCAGGACAAATCACTACATGACACAAAACTACAGCATGAAACAATACAACATGGCACGGCACGGCAGAACACAACATGAGACGATGCGACAACATGCGACATCGCACGATGCAATGCGACATGACATGATGCGATACAACAGGACATGGTGTAACACCACACGACATGATATGGCATAACACTACGGCACGGCACGGCATGGCATGACAGGACACAACATGAGACAACGTGGCATGATGCGAGGCCATGCTATGCAACATGACATGATGAGATGTCATGCAATGTGACAGGGAAAGACACCATGCAATGCAACGCACCTGCCAAAGTTGCGTTCTGGAATTGAGTAGGTTGTTATTGGGCTGCCGCACCTGCCGAAGTTACAATTGTCATATGCATTCCGGTAGATTTTACGAGTCTTGAGCAGGGAATTTCAATTGTTTTTCATGATCTTGAGCCCACGGCTAGATGCTTGCCATCTGCACCCAGCTCATCGTTTGAGATTCAGAAATTTGAATATTTGAATCAAGGTCACAACCAAGAACGGTTCTAGGGTGCTGCAAACCACTTCAAAGCGCCTTGCATACTAACATCGAATCGCTCGTCTGCTTCAGCCCTACTTCACGGTTCACTCCACACACAATTGTTGTTCCTTCTCCATGGACCCCGAACCGCATCCACCTCGCATGCAGCCACAAATTGATCTCCATACGGCAAACCTCCACTTCGCCGGTTCCCCCATGGGCCAGCAACATCCTCCGTTTCAACAGGTCCCTCGACAGGAAATCGTGGCCGCAGACGTTATGGCATGCCCATGTGCACCGCGATCGGCAGACGCATTCCAAGCCGTGGTGGTGGTTGTGTCCAGTAAGTGCCAACGCCATCCACTACATCTGATGCCGGCGGCAGTCACTTCAATACTTTTCCATGGTGGGGATTGCAGTCCTCCCACCCGGGAAACCTTCGGCTACAAGTCCCCCCCTCCCCCCTCTCGCAGCCGAGCTTCACCCTGACCTATTTGACGTGCCCTTGGCTAAGAAGATGGCTCCAATGTCAGCGGAACGCGAAGCGAGCAACAAGGCTCTTGCCTCCGCCATTGCCAAGATTTACCTTGCAGCAAACTGCAGCACAAGTTGCAACCGTGAAAGCCGCTCACGCATCCAATTGTGCTACAGCATTTTGGAAAGCCCTACCCTGGTCTCTGCCAACCCCGTCACTGTGTCTACTGCCATGCCTGAGGTAGCAACAACTTCAACAGCCCTCGCACCCATGGAAAAGGCACACGAAGCTGCTGTTGTCTGGTCGCAGATGCCCCAAGCGCCTGTCGGCGATGCGCCAATGCCAAGTGCGGCGAAGGAAGGTTCATCAGCTGCCCCAAAATTTGCCAAGCCACAGGAAGTGACAACAAGAATGCGCAACCAGGGAGCGGTGGACCAGACCATGACACACTGCGACATTGAGGCAACAAGCTCCGGTGGTGACCTAATGGCCAGGAAGCTCGGTGGCAGCTAATGGACCCCTGAGCGTGACATGTCCATTCTAGCCTTGGAGCTTGAGTACGTGGCTGAGTTCAGTGGACTAAAGGGGTGGATGGAAAAGCTCCAAATCTTAATTACACCGGAGGTTGGACGTTGTCTTGGTGTGGCTGAGGCCATCACCGCAACCCATGTCCGAAACTACATGGAAAACATCATGCGGATCTGGAAGATGGCGTTCGGGGTCATGAGGCTCATCGGGAAGCCGATTACCATTCCACGTGGCACTTTGAGTTGGAGCCAAGGCATCAACTACAAGCCCTCCATCCATGTTTCAATGCGCAAATCAAGGGCAGTGTATTCCACGGGAGGATCTTGCCACAAAGCTCTTCCGTCACAACAAAGCAACAGGTGATAATGTTCATATATGCCCAATGGTGGACGAATCACGCACTACTTTTCCGGTGTGCTCTTCAAGTGCGCCCTTATGCATGCACTTACACAATGCATTGACAGAATGCACTCTACAACCAATGCATCTGAACATTGTGCTCATATGAACTCTCTCTCTCTATCTCTCTCTCTCTCTTTCCCTTTCTCTCTCTCTCTCTCTCTCTCTCTCTCTCTCTCTCTCTCTCTCCCTCTCTCTGTCTCTCTCTTGCTACCCCCTTCCCTACAATTAAATAATTCATAATCGTTAATTCAATATTTTGTTTTCATGACTGTTGACTTTTGTGCTTTCTTTGGCAAAACGTATTTAGATATTATCCTCGGACCTATACCAGTCTTACATTTACCGTTTGGGATATTATTGTATTACAATTCCAGTCAAAACACCTATAAATGTCTGTTGAAGTCAGATGTCCGAAACATCGACAAATCTCGCTCAGGGGTGTCGAGGGCATCTTCCGTTTTGTCCTATCGAGTGGCCGATTGGAGTCAGTGTCTTGCGTTAAAGACCGACGGCCGTCAATATCTGCCGGCGGATATCCGGATATCTTGTCCCTTCACTTACCTCATTGCCGTTGGATGTCCAAGGAGGAACACGTTCCTAAGACCCCATAGTGCGAGGCAAAGTGCATATGGGTCAGTGCGATTGATTTGGGTGACAAAGTGCACTTATCACACACTCAGTGGGCTGTGGTGTACAGATACTATCTGCAATAGTTTGTGATGTTTGTTATCGCGCATGGATCTCGGTTTGTGAAGGTTTCGACCTAGCATGTCGAACAAATGATTAAGAAGGAGAACAACATTTGTTGTTTCTGTTGAGCAGACGGTTTTCCCTTGCGGGAACCCGTTGTATCTCCGGGGACCCGTTTTTCCGTAACCAAACACTGTTCTTGACGTCAATATTATTTGCAACGAGTTAATGCAAAACATCTGAGCCAACGATTCCGTCAAAAATCGATTGAAGATCTTTGTAGCCATTTTAAAACTTCTATGTAGTGAGCATTTGACGTTGTTATTGAATTGTATAGAACAAGCATACAGTTTGACTGTTTAAACATCAACGATAGCGGCCAATCGACGGTCGGCAATATTCCTTATGTCCATGGCAAGCAGTTCAAAGAGAATGGTGTACTACGAATATTTCCATTCCCGTTCATATTCGTAACGGATTTAGAAATGGATCTTTGATCTGAATATCTGCTGATCGGGACCTTCGATCGCCTTATCCAAATCAAATCTCGAACCTCCCAGTAAGTACGTTCGCGGTTTTTTGATGTCAATCTCAGATTGCTAACCAAGATGACTTGCTGATTGAAATACTAGATTGATCTTTGCAATGCTCTCATTTGAGATGATGCTGTCGCACACTGAGTGCGTGATAAGTGCACTTCCCAATCATTCTCAGTGCACTCGCCACATGCACTACCCTCGTACACTGGGGGGCTGACAAGACCACCCTGCGAGAAGTCGAGCGACGTATCTGATGAGGTACGTCTAACCAGGACAAACAAACATTCAACTTGCCGACCGTTTACTCACACTTGCAAGTAGACGGTCGTCAAGTCAAACGTTTCCAGCAGCTCGAAGCGACACTTTATGGTACGAGCGAGCTATTCAATGAACGAGTGTGGGAAAGATCGTTCGTAGGGTACTTATGACATTCAGGATCGATATACGTTCAACCCAAGAATATTGGACAGTATTACGTCTTGTATATGTAATTCAATCTGTTAAAGTCTACATCAACTGTAAAAAAACGTTTTGAAGCTGAAATACATTTTGTGTTATATTGGAAGACAATATTTCCGTTTGTTTTGGTGTTATCTTTGAAACACACCTGATTGGCCCAAATCTCATAAAAACGTAATGAGAAACATGGAGATACATTTCTAAATGGATTTAATTTCCGTATAAAGTAAGAAAACAAGCAAGAATCGTATTTCAAAAATATCTACCCAAAATTAAATTAGACTGTAACCTTTTAAAAATGTAAGAGTTATTGTTTCCAACTATAGTATGCTTTTGTGGAATCAAATAGTTCACTCTTATTAATATTATTATGTTTTTATGGTGTGTGCTCTTAAAAGTACAATAATTGGAACCTTATGTGAATGCATCAAACAAGAGAACAAACACACTTGGTGAAAACACTCAAGACTAGTGTGCTCAAGAATTACGTTGACAAATGAGACAAAAAAATCCACTCAGTGCACTTTGAGTGTTTTTTTGTATGGGTGATGAAAGCACTCGTCACATAAACTAGCCCCACGCACTGACCCCCCTCCTATTAGAAACGTTTACTCCCCACATGAGACAAAAATGCACATGATGAAAACACTCAAGACTAGTGCGCTCAAGAAGTGCGTTGGCAACTGAGGAAAAACAACGCACTCAGTGTGCTTTAGGTGTATTTTGGTATGGATGATGAGCGCACTCGTCACATACACTAGCCCCACGCACTGGCCCCCCTCCTATGAGAAACCCTTACTTCCCACATGAGACAAAAATGCACTTGGTGAAAACACTCAAGAATAGTGTGCTCAAGAAGTGCAGTGAGAAATGAGACAAAACAACGCACTCAGTGTATGTTTAGTCTATAATTGTATGGATGATGAGCGTACTCGTCACATACACTATCCCCACGCACTGGGACCCCTCCTATAAGGAACTTTTACTCCCCACATGAGACAAAAATACACTTGATGAAAACACTCAAGACTAGTGCTCTCAAGAATTGCATTGAAAGATGACACAAATCAATGCACTCAGTGAACTCTCAGTGTATTCTTTTATAGACGATGAGCACATTCTTCACGTACACTAGCCCCAAGCACTGAGTTCCGTCAAAAGAGTAACATTTGTTCACCATAAAGAATAAAGGTACACTCTTTTCATAAACTAAGGAATGAGTGTATGAGATTGGTGTAAATCACTACCATAGGAGACAGCAGACTCAAGAGGCACACTCAAAAACTAGTGTATGAAATGGCCTCAATTAACCATACCTCATAATGTTTTTGTGGCAGGCACCGACTTCGACTTGGATTGCTTGTGTGATAATAATGTACATTGTGAAGTAACAGCAATGCCTGACCGGAACACGAACATGGACAAGCAATTGGAGAAGTTTGAGAAGATTGTACAAACTGCTAGCAACAGACAGTGTCATGTGGCACAAACTGGTCGATGTAGGATTATTGCTGATCAAGCGGTGTGCAGTGTGCAAGATAATATATACATTCACAAGCTGTACAATCATGACTTTCTACTTGCATTTGTGGAGAGCAATGTGGATTCTTCCATGTATGTGTTTAGGAAGAAGGAGTTGTACGACGAGGTTGTGCGCAGTGTACTTCGCACTCCCTTCGGAACCCGAGCCAATGCCAAGCAGTGAAAATGGGAGCAACATTTTTTCTGCAAGAGACAATGACCTGGACGTCGTCATTGTATCAGGACCACAAGTCAAGAGAGCACATGAGGCGGGCGAAGAGATTGAGGGTAGTGGAGAGGGAACCATGGGTAAGAATCCAACTTTGGCACTGTTGTTTCATGAGCCTATTGAGTATTCCCTTGTACAATTGATTTCAAATACGTTATCAATAATTAAACCATCAATTTCAACATCCACATTTAAATCTTCCATTGCATCCATGGCCTATGATTCATAACCTTTCCACATTGTTTTTGCAATACTATCTCGGGTTGCACATATTTTTGACTCACCATGGCGTGCTCATGATGATACATAGCCACTATGGGGATCCGTGATGTTGGAGGTCTCCAATGTAACCTGTGCAATGGACATCAATGGTTGCATGGTGTAGATGCAGCTGTACATCACAAAACAGCTCATGATGAGCTTTGATTGAAACCTAACATGATTTGCCGGCATAGCGACTAGGATGCGGAAACAGCCTTTGAGAAGTCCAAGCACACGCTCAATTATGCTTCTTGTGGATGCATGCAGGTGGTTGAAGAGCTCATCCACAACTTGTGTACGTTGTTGTTCTGGCCCAAACACACTGAGGTGGTAATTCCACCTTCAGTAAGGAGTCATTAGGCCCATGCCTTCAGAGAATCCGGAATCTGCAAGTAGGAACTTGGATGCATAAACCATAAAGGAGTGCATCACGGAACATCTGGGATTCATGTGCCAACCCATCCCATCCCATGGCCACAAATGTGAACACCAATTGGGCGTTGCATGCCGCCAAAACATTTTGATATGTTTAACAATGTCTATCACAGTATGGAAGCTGGCATTGATTCCTAACTCTTATCAGGACATGCGTTCCAACTTTGGCTCCATTACAATGTTTAAACAACCGCATGTAGTCACGGTAGCCTTGCCACATTGCCGGTGGAGGGGTTTCACTAGTAGGCTTTCGGATGAGTGACGATGCTTTCTGACAGAAGGCCCTCACAACTTCACGTAGAACACGCAAAACTGTGGCATGACGACTTTGAAAACGTTCCATCAACTCACGGACTGATGAACCAAACATGACACATTAAATTCAAATCAACACATTCTCTTCAACCGTGAGAAGTGTCTCCTAGACGTCACCAATGGTACGGAATTCATCCACAGTTGCTCTCCATATTATCATGTTGACCTGGATCATGTTGTACATCCATTGTGGGTGGCCTTGCTCAAGCTCTGTAAACCACACCATGCTGCGTAGCGCCCCCGAAAGCATAAGACGACGGCCCAAATGTCATGGGATGCGACGGGTGAAGTGTGTGAGGAGACCTAAAAGAAATCTATGTAGTAGCACTGTGTAGTAGTATCCGTATCACATGTTGTAAAATGGCCTCTTCAACCAAATCATCTTTGTCCATGGAGAATGGCAAGTAGTGGACGAACAACAATTGTTACAATTCAACCAGTTGAAGGACCCCAATAGTCGCCTGATATATGTAAGAGTCTGAGCATGCAATTCATTGTGGGCGCAACGGGCCTCGGGCTGCCAAAACCATGAGACTCGGATCATGTGCATCACCAATCGGTCAACAATGTCTCTGAAGCAACACGGCCAGAATCAAACCTGGGTAGTGAAATTATTGCTACCGCAGAGGCTGCTGCAAAATCATTAGCCCAAGTACTACTCCATCCCGACAAAACTGCATGTAAATTCCAGTGGTAGCCTCTATGGCAGTCCCAACAACCGCACTCGGTCTGCCGCACCAGAGTCTGGCAGCAATGGATCTGGGTCGATGTCTATCGGCCACAAGGAATGTTCATCCACCACTTGGTAGGGCCTTGGGCGAGCTGCGGACAGTCCATTTCAGTCCTGTTACAAATCTCACAAATGATCGATGTCAATTTTTATTACAGAAAGAGGTAAGCGGTGCGGATAAAAAAAATCCATGTACAGCCCAAAGGATCATGCCAACCAAGGTGGATGGGACAAAGTCGTAAGGTGTAAAAAACCCTCATGTAGACGGTTACTTCCATGGTGTAGAAAATGCCCCTGCGCATTCCTACAATAGTTTTCTAAGGCTATATTCTTGCACATTTCATCATGCTGCCCGCCAGTGTTAGCTCTACGACAGTAGTGGGCCCATAGTTCTAGAGTTTGCTGTCAATGGGAGTTTTTGCGCAACAGCCCGCTATGTCTAGTCGCAATGGGCACCGCGCCACTTTGACCAACGGGAAAATGCGCTTCACGAGTGCCGACCCTGCTATTTGAAAAGCTGGGCTACACTTTAGGTGTACAAAGTATGTGATCCTATAAAACATGTATTTCTCTACCGCCATGGATACTGAATGTCCTAGGATGGTTGTGAGGCAAGCTTTGATTCAGCGCGCCACTGTCCTACTCACCCACCTCCTGAACGTACTCCAAGCCATTATTGCCAACCTCATAGAAAGCTTGCATACACGGATCCTAAGCATGCCAACAGGGACTTAGAGTTTCAATGGAGATTCGGATATCAAAGCTACGGTAAGGGCATCCTCAATGTTTGCGCAATAAGTGTTCAATCACGCTGTATATGTGGCAGCATCTCTCTTTGTGAAGGACAACAAACTTGTGTGACAAGCGACTACTAATCGACAAGAAGCTCTTAATATTTTCATAGTGTGTCTGCTGTGACCTTAGTGTCATGCAGCTTATGGAATGCGTTGAACGTGGAGGGGCAACTGTTTGTCGATTTCTGGAGAACAGTGATCACGCTCTTGTTTTTATGGCAAAATCCTCCAAATGGTAGCCAAGGAACGGAGATGAAACCTGTGTTCCATGGCTAGGAAGGGATGACTTCATTCTGAGGTTTGAAGACTATGTTGATGCCATGGACAGCACACACGTACCCGTGGTGGTCCCCGGAGGCAGATGTGCTACATACATTGACCTCTACTTACAAGTGACTCAAAAAAATCTTGCATCATGCAATCAAGATTTATTGTTCAATTTCATCTCCGTGCATGCTGTGCGGCTGTTTAACATCGCACATCATCATGGCTTCCGTCTCCCCCTTTGCAAAATCCTACTGGACAATGTGATGTTTTTAGAAGGATTTGCACTAATAATGCCTTATCATGGTCGCATATATCATCTTCATGAGTTTAGTCCAGACTCCTTACGGCCATGGGACCAGGAAGAACTACTCAACAAGCGGCATGCCTTAGCTCGTTCAATGATTGAGCGGGTTTTCAAATATTTGACAGTAACGTCTCATATCATATGTGCCATGCACGAGTACAAAATCAGCCGCCGATTGTGCTCATCTGTTCCACTATTCCAAGCATATGTCTGCAAGGCAGGGCATGAACATGGTTGCAACCATCGTGCGTGGTAGGCAAGCATTGCAGACTAGAATTATACCTAGATGTCAACATGAAAATGGGATGCAGCATGGGAATGCAATGACAAAGTCACGGAGGGCTCAAATAGTGTCTGCCATGTGGAATAACAATGTGAGTTGTATGGATACTTTGGACTCTGAAAATGAAGACATTCTAATGTTCTATGTGAAATTTCACATGAATGATCATCGTACTCTTCAAGAGCCTCACGGGAAGCCATGAGTGCCTTCGCACCATTTTCCATCACATCATGCGTTACTCGCATTCCACCACCACCTCACTCATGTTGTCAACCCTTTGAGTATATTTCTTTCTCTTCCCCTCCATGCCCCTCAATTACTTCAATCTCCTCTTGCTCTTCATACCATCCATCAACGTCTTCACCCCATGGGCTGGAGCTCCCTGAGCCCCCTCGGAAGCATGCGGTGGAACATCCAGAGCACGGCAGAAGGTGTCCTTGGCCACCTACATCTTCAGCTTCCCAGTAGAGCAGACGTGCATTTCAGTCACAAATTCATCATCCATCAAATTCCTAAGCAAAGGAAACTTGTTTTCCCTATGCAAACCGTCATCTTCACTAATGTCGTTCACTGCTAGTACCCACACCATCTTCAGATCATCATCTTCAATGACCCACTCTAGCTTAACTTCCATGTTCAGGACACTCTCCACATTCTCTATATGCTTCTCCACAGTCAACTGCCTCTTCAACCGGTGTTCATCTCTTACATCTTCCCATTTCCTTGGCCTTGTAAACAACTGTGAGTGCTTGCTCACTTGTGAAAACATGCTCACCTGTTGCCTTGTCCGGCTGGAAGAGTTAGGAGTTAGGAGATGGGAGTTACGGGTTAGGAGCTAGTTGGTTTAGGTCATATTAGGAACCTTCCTTGCAGCCTTGGTTGCTGGGGGTTCACCAGCGTGATACCTTCCCACTTGGCGGATGGGAGCCCGATCTGCCAGGTCTCATGGTTGAATGTATGCCTGCCCTTCCCAGTGAGGTTGCACACGAGACACCAAATTACAGTAAAGTTTTTAATACACGACTTGATCTAAGCTAATGCAAGTGGTTTGAGAAACTTGAGGTGGTGGGACAGCTATTGAGCAAAGATGCTGTGCATCCACGCACTGTAACGACAAACTCCTTTGATCCTGGTAGCATAGTCAATAGAGAGAATCATGAGCTCTAAATATTTCTCCGCTGACCACCAGTTCATGGCTAGGTCCAGAGAACTATTTTAATCACTTGGAGCTAAAGTTTTGGCATCCGTGGACGCCACTAGAAATCCAATAGAGGGCTTAGAAGGGCATGAAAATGACTACATTACTGTCGTTGTGGGATCTGTGGCCGACAGGCTTGTGGTCGACGGGCTGGTGGACGACAGGCTTGGCAACGTCCCCTTTGCCACAGGGCGAGGCTATCTAAAGCCGCCACATGGAGCAAACCGCGGTGAAAAGAGATACAGAGGCATGGGGAAATGGCCTCCATGCAAGGAAGGAGCACGGTAATTGCCAACCTAAGGGGGTTGGTTGAATTGTTCTAGAGTGATGGCCAGAAGAGTTGGAGGCTTGTCTGCCAAGGTACATAAAAAATGATGGGACACCTCATTCAATTCACGCTTGTCTTGGGTTGCTGGCCTAAATGTTGCCATGGGTCGGAGTGGGAGGGGAGCCCCAAAGTCGCAAGAGGTGGAGTACGGATGGCGTATGCCGACTATGGTGGACAGCAACACTCAGACCCCTTTTTATTGGCCTGGTTGCAAGGGGGGTACTTCAATGCAACGACAAAGCGCATGGAGTCTCTCAAGGTTCTAAGGAGGAGGGCCGGAAAATTGAAGTCTCAAACACTAGAATCAAATGTCAAGCATAGCACTGATCAAGAGCATGAAATTATCTTCTATGAGATCTATAATTGTTTTCTAAGAAAAGCTACAATGGTGACTAGTCTTAAGCCGTAAACCCCCTTATTAACTGATTATTTTCACTTCTTTCCATAAAAAATCCCATGTGCCTAGGGTCTTATGACTCTTGCAACCCCTACGACGGGGGGGGATTGAACTTTGTTTGGTGAAGCTCTAAAGATTGTTAGTTGGACTTGAACAGGCTTAGCTGAGCCTCCTGAAAAATGCAGACTCGACCTTCCCCGCTACCAACATCCTTTGACGTTTCTCCGGCGCCTGTCGCTATGCTAGTAATCTGCTAATTTGGGGGAGAACCAGAGCTTTGATTTTAATTTTGATTGTTTCATGGGTTGGCAGGATGCGACACGACAACTGGGTTAGCGAGAGCCCCCAGACGTATGCGAGTACTCTAAGCCCATTCTGTAAAATGACTCAAGAAATCAAAGCATTCCTGCTTCTTTTGACTGAGTTTACCCATAAAGTCTACCTATGTGGCATCGCTCTCAACATGTTGATAATGCCTCAAGTCGGAATGAGAAAGAATCAAGCTGAAATTTTGGGGTTGAGACCTTCATCTACAAGCCGTTTCAAAAACTATATTTGATAAATCTACTCATACATGGACGGTCTTGGACTTATTTCACAATGACCTGATCACAAAACATTTAGCTCAAGCCGATAAAATGTAATTGACTCCGTTTGCTCAACACGGCATGATGGGATTTTGCAGATGGCTATTGAGTGTCGATAGCCATCCACAAAATTGGGAAAAGCTCTCGTCTATTTTAGAAGAGCATTTTTGTGAAAAGGACGGACCTAAAAGTGATGATTTGAGTCCATTCCATCCTGCTTACATCACAAATCTAGCTTAAAATTGATTGAATCATGGAATCAAAATCAGAATTGCGTTGTGGGGGCAGTGAAAAGAGGGTTGATAGAAACAACATATACCCCTTGCCACTGAGAATAAAGCTACATGCCACACACTCTTGAGAAAAGAACCCACTCACCCTTGTCAAAGGACACGGATGTACCGTACTTGCATGGAGAAGCACGTCCAATCCAGCCAAAATGGATGCCATGGCACTTTCCATGACTGAAACCCATCCGCAGCTAGGGGCCAAAATGGCTTAATGCATGAGCCACCGTAAAGCCTCATGAGACGGGGTTCTTCACGCTGAGGAGAGCGCGGAGTGAGGCGCTCTTCAACCTGCACGTGCTCAACCCAGCAAGCCTCCTTGTAGTTGTTGAAGAGGAGGCCATTTGTGTACCCTTGGGAGAGACATGGTTCGTCCTCCATGATGGAGTTGGCGATGGTGGCTTTCAGGGGTACGTAGAAGTAGAACAATGGAGGATCAATCGAACCCCCTCTGGGCGCTGCATACTTGAACATGCATGTCAATATACAACATACCCACCTAACGGTCACATTCATGTCCATCATACCCACTTACCAGAGTGGAGGACGAGCAAGAGGACCACGGTGAGTCAGAGCACTAACAAGGGGGGGGGGGTGATATCCTAATTGAGCCGACATACTTGCTATGGTGCAGGAATGGCACACACGGTGAACTGAACAACAAAGATGGAACGGTCCGGATGATCATGAGGGATAGACCGTAGTTGACCATATCTTGCAACATGGCCAACCGCGAATGCATGTGCCATGAGGCTCCTCACGGCCAGCGGCATTAGAATCATCGAAAAAAAAAACTACATGTGTCTGTTTAATCGCATACAAAAACCTGTCCGGGTCCCCATTGGCAAATAAATGGGACCGAGATGCCAACGGTGGCAGCATACACCAAATTTCTGCCAGCATGGCAGGCTTGTGGCACCCCGCATTGTTCACCTCCATTGGATGCAGACCTGTTCGCCTTCACAAAACATGACTTGTTGACCATGCATGTGCGTGCTTTGTATCTAGGATGCACCGCAGACTGGATATCCTTATTTTGCTGTGTTGAGCTCAGTGGCCGAGCGAAAAGAATACCCCATGTATAATGCAGCACGAATCGACAGCTACAACGAAGGAATTTCTGATCAATCTGTTGACTTTGGGTTGTGGACAGGTAGACATTACCGATGACATTGCACTTCTATCGTCATGATCACACTGAAAAACCATGCACCTCGTTAAAAACTAAAGGAGGAATGAATTCAATGAACTGGACGACGTTGTGACTACAATGCCCAATGTTTTCAAAAAAGTGGATGTACCGGTAGTATATCCATGTTCTAGACAATGAAAATTGGGTACTTGGGCAGCACCACGCTCAAACAATGGGCACAAGGGAATTATTCTATAAAAAATATACTTTAAGATTATTTTTTATGTCATGAATGATTTGTTACTTACTCTTTGCCTAGTAAAGTGTAACACATGAAAATTTGTAGAGGGACCAAGTAAAGCTCAATAGAAAAGAACGGGGTTCTCAACAAAAACACAAAATACAACCAGTAAAGATGAAGAAGAGCTCAACTACAATCATAATAGAGCTCAATGGGAGCCCAACGTTAGCGTGGGTATAGCCCAAATCTGACTCAACAACAGACCAACTAGAGACCACCTAGACTTACACTAAAACCGTGTACAGCCAGCTAAGGATAAAGAAAATATTATGGCTTACCAGTATGGCTTACCAGAAAGAGGGGGTTGACGCGTTACCGATCCCCTCTTCCCACGACCCCTTGGGGGGGGGGGGTGTGTCATTCCAGTGACGTGTTCGCCACCCCTTACAATCATGGTATGTAGAAAAGCTTCATTGTTCATGCTCAATCATCAACACACATAGCTATTCTTAAATGGTAAGAAGTCTGTATGTCTGTTTTCTTATGACTTCATGTTG
>SZWC01005422.1:121371-131580 GCA_023375785.1 Penium margaritaceum | reverse complement strand
CCCCCCCCCCCCCCCCCTCCTCCTCCTCCTCCTCCTCCTCCTCCTCCTCCAACACATCCTCCTCCTCCTCCTCCTCGTCATCCTCCTCCTCCCAATCCTTGTCCTTGTCTTCGTCCTTGTCCTTGTCCATGTCCTCATCCTTGTCCTCGTCCATGTCCTTGTCCTTGTCCTTGGCGTCCCCTAGTCCTCCTCCTCATCCTCCTCTTTGTCCTCCTCCTCCTCCTCCTTCCCCTACTTCTATTCCTCCTCGCTTGCTCCCCACACCCTGCTCCTCCTTGCATCCTTCTCTTCCTCCTTGCCCTCCTTGTGGCCTTCTTCATTCCTGGCCCCCTTCTCCGGTTCTGTGTTTATATGCTCTGACTACACCGCACTCTGCATCAACCTCGCACTTGTCCTCACCCTTGTCTTCATCCATTTCCTTGTCCTAGTCCTAGTTCTCATCCCTTCCCACTCCTTGTACACTATGTCCAGTATTTGCTGTCCTCGTCCTTGCCCCACATCCATTCCCGCCCCTTGTTCCCCACCATTTCCTTGCTCTTGTCCTTGCTTTTTGTTGTCCTTGTTTGTATATAACAAGAACATTGAGGATGTGAATGGACGAGAATATGGTTTGACTTTGGTTTCAGCATTCAGGAAAGAAGTAAATGGCTAGCTTCACTTGCTGGATTATAGACTTCTCCAAAACACATGCTTCCATGAGAATCTTGCATGATGCTTACATAGATCTACTCCCCTCTTAGCTGCAGGACTTCCCATACCGACTTCCTGTAGAATTCAGTGCAAGCAACCTGCTGCTTGCAGTGGTGGCAGCAAACTAAACCCTATGACCAGGATGGACGACCGCAAAGGGGAGGGAATTCCAGGAAGTCTTGCCACATGCAGTGCAAGGACGTGGCTTGTGCTGCTAGCTATGGCACTCTGCAGCAGCACCCTACCCAATGCGGGAGGCGTACCGATCCATCCATCCGAAGGTGAGGCATATGGGTAGACAAAAGCTGTTCCTCACATTGCAGTTTCCCACGTGTCATTTTTGCACCTTTCGGCATCGTACCTGCTAACACCTTGGGTTTTCATGAAAGAAAGGCAGATGGGTACCAGAACCATGTAGTCCTTGCTCTGCATTGGCACACACAGTTTGCGCCCTCTTCACTACATGCGCTACTACCTAGGCTCACTGTTGGAGAAAAGAGGCCTTTTTCTGAGAACCTAAGATGATGTTGTGGTCAGAGGAGCTATGAGGGCACACATGCTGCCACAGAGATGATCCGAAAACCTTTAGATGAGAGGCGTTGGGTTTCTTTCCCGACCATGCTTCTTGTGGGGTCTTCACCTGCTTGTCCTACTCCTTTCCACGCTTCCACAAGGCGGTTGCTGGTGTCAGGTTCAACAGGTAGTAGGCCGTTGTTGCAGCTTCAACCTAGAAGCAAGGTGGGAGCTTAGCGTCGAAGAGCATGCTTTGCACCATGCCGCGTAGGGTCTCGTTCATCCTCTCGGACACGTTGTTGCTTTGAGGGTTGTAAGGGGTGGTTTGCTCATGGAGGATGCCATGATGCTTGAGCCAAGTCTTGCATGCCTCGTACTCACCCCCGTTGTCACTTCAGAGTGTCTTCACCTTGTTGGACATTTACCGCTCCACCATGGCGACAAACTCGAGGAGCTTTTCCTTGACATCTCTCTTTGTTTTGAGGAAGTACATCCACAACTTGCGGCTGTCGTCATCGATGAAGGTCAGGAAGTACTTGCTTTATCTGTTAGACTTCACTATGGATCAGGTCCAAGACATTCTCCGCTCGCTGACCTCCTCTCCCAAATGGCTTCTTTTTTTTCCTTTGCTTGGAGGCATGATTCACACAACTACACCCTTCTCCATGCTTCATGGTGCACCCTTCCATTATGTAGACTACCTCTTGCTCCTGAATCTTGTACACCATGCTGTTGGCCACGTGGCCAAATCGCCGGTGCCACAGCACAGTATCCATGTCATTGGTTGATGTGGCAGCCGCAGCGTTTGCCAGCCATGCATCCTTTGGCTTTCATGCCACTGTATTGGTGGCACATGCTAGTCCCTCATCTGATGCCTTGGTGACTTTGGTTTTGAAGCACGTAGAGGCCGTCAAATCTTGGAACTTGAAGCATGAGGTCATCTTTGGTGTACAAAACTTTGATGTGCTCAATTTTCAGGGCCACCGCTTCTTTGTTAGTGAACACCACTGTCATGTTGGTCTCGGTGATTTGTGAGACCAACAACAGCTTCGCTGAAAATGAGGGCATGTATACCACCTTTTGAAGATTGACCACCTTCTCGGTACCGTTCATGCTGAACGTGACCACCTTGTCCCCGTTGGCTATGGCTTGGACGATGCCGCTATTTGCACACTTGATGCGCGTGTCAGACTTGGCCACGGAGACAAATCCACCCTTTCTTTTGAGGAGTGGTGGTTGGTGCCCAAGTCAAGGGCGAATTCCCTTGGCCTAGGGAGCGCTGCCCCCTTCATGGGCAACACTTCAGCCATCATGTTAGTTAGCTTCTTCTTTTGCGTCCTACCTTTGTTCCCGCCTTCTTTCCTAGGACTACGACAGTCCCTAGCCTAGTGCCCAGCCTTGCCACAGTTGTGACGGTTGCCGGGCTTCTTGGAACTCCTCCCGACACTATGGCCTTTCCCTCCACCACCACTGCTTCCGCTGTTGCCTTGACTTGAGCGAGAGCTTGTACCTTGTCCACCAAAACGAGAGGAATAGACTGAAAAGTTTGCCTCACTGCCACTACGTCACATGGACAAGTTGGAGACGTGTTTGATGGCAGCCTCAAACGTCAGATCTGCCTCCTTCCAACCGCCAAAGACGGTAATCAAGGACCCCTAGCTTTCTGGCAGCGCCATCAGAAGGATCACGGTACACATGTTGGAGTCGAGATTCCATTCCATTTGCTGGACATCTTGCAATACGTTGTTGAATGACTAAAAAAATGTATGTTGCTCTTCATCATCCATGCGACAAGGTCAGTCGCATGCGTAGTCAATGTTGCATCGGCAGGTGCTGTCTCGGTCCCTTTTAGGATGTCAAGGTAGCCGCGTACATTCATGACAATCTCAAACTGCCATTTCTGCAAGGGAAAACCTGTCTCCATGAATTTTGACATGCCCACCTCGAGGCGGGCTTGAGTTGGATCTGCCATTTTTGGTGGTTATTTGTCTTCTCAAATTCCCTGCTACTCTGCTTTGTTGAGGCCAATGAGGCTGATGAGGTTGCTGACTGTGACCGTTGTCAAAGGTGCAGTTGGTTTCGTTGCATACCCCTCCTACCAATGATCACCTAAGGCGATGGTGTCGTCGTGAGAAGAACAGACTCGGGGTCATACCACCTTGTAAAGGGTAGAGATTTGTCCCATTGGGGCTCAAGGGTCTTGTTCAACACGGACAGAGATTTTCCTTGTCCCCTAGTCTGCCACGTGCATGCACCCTACCTGAAGAAGTCGATGGAGCCGATGGAGCAGATGGAGATGTCCAATGTTCGTGTCCTTGTTGTACCCGTGCACCCTGCAAGACCACGAGCGAGTCAGTATTGGAAGTGTGCCTTAGAACCAAAACGCCTGTTCCATTGGGATTAGCAGCCTGATCCGGAGTCAAGGACAACAACTCCTTGATCCTTCAAGCCGAATGAGTTGTATGCCATGACGGTATGATTATCCTTTTTACCGCCCCACTATGACTGGTTTTGTTTCTTCTTGGGGCAGTTGTGCGCATAGTGGCCCTCCTTGCCATGATTGAAGCACTCCCCCTTCTTGTCACCCTTCTTTGGGCCCTGCTTAGCAACCTTCCACTTGTTGCCTCAGCCTTCAGTGGGATGACAAATAGTGTAGGAAGAACTTGATTCCGCAACAATCTCTCAACCACCACAACAAATCCACTCATTGTGGACATACTCAGCAACCTTTGGGTACTTCAACTTGTCAAAAGAACAGCCACCAAGGACTGTGATCATGGGACTGCAACTGTCCAACAAGGCCAGGAGGAGGATCATATGCAGCAAAGAGTTGGTCTCCCAACTAGTGGCTACATACTTTGCTACGAGAGACTCAATCTGCAGCAGGATCTCCATGACATTGCTGCCTTGTTTTGGCTTGGAGGATGATGAGCCGTTTGAAGACAAAGGTTGATTAGAGAAGTTTGTTGACTCGTACATGGACTAGAGTTTTGACCGCGTTTCTACAACCAGTGTGCATCCTTCGATGTTCCCAAGTTGTGGTGGGTATAACGCAGACACAAGGAGCACCATCACCTTTTTCTTATGCTTCTTGAATGCCTCCTTCTCATCTGATGTTGCAGATTCCAAGGGAGCAGTCTCCTCAACCTTACCAAGCTCAAGCAGTCCCTTGTTGTCAAGGAAGATCTCAAACTACCACCTCCATAAGGCAAAGACTGCCCCATCAAACTTGAGGACTGTGCAGCTGCTCCTTTGCACGCTGATGGCCATGCCTTGCGACTAGAACGGTGAACACAAGCTGGATTTGGACCTCTTAAAGGCGTGGGCCCATAGCCCTTTGTTGACCTGAGGGTGACTGTAAATCTTGGAGGATCCCGAACAATGGCTGATTCACACTACCAACTGTTTTTGGAGAGACTTGAACTGTGGAGGAAATTGGTTCTAAGGATGGCTGAACCCTGGACAGAGAGCATGGCAATAATTTTGGCCTCAACAAAAGGAAGGGAATATTGCTATAGTCTCACAAGCAATGGAACTTTATAGCCACTGATTATAGCTTGCCAGGACACCAAAGCATGCCAGATTTGATGCTTTCCAACAGATTCTACGGCTACTAAAGTGTCTTCTTGGTAGGCTGTCCTTCCGACCTAGGATGGCAACCCTTCCCTCCTCTAGAAGTTTTTACCCCTGTCTATATTCATCAGCTTGCTTGTAGAAGACCAGGACACTTCTAGATGCCTTCTGGAACAAGCTACCCCTTCTTGAAGATGTGTCACCTTCCTGGACCTTTCACTAGCCTTCTAGAAATTGGGAGAGGAACTCTAGAAGTTGAGCTGGCTATCCAGTATGTATTTTCCACGTCCTTGAGTCCATGCAGAAATTCATTTTGCAGGACTTAAACTTGGGCCCTTGGCTCTAAAGGTAGACACCATTAACCACGAAGCCGCTTGGGAGTCATTGCTGCCATGGTGAGGAGCACAATTTCAACAGTTTTTGTTCTTTTCTCTTTTTTTTTTTCAATGGAGGGGACTCGTTCTTTGTTTTTGTTTTGTGGCCTGCATTCACATGCCTTCGCCTGTGCTACCTCCTTTGCTTTTGTGAGGGGATTTTCCTGTTGCACCCACACTGTTGCGGAAATTGTGGCAGAAAGCGGGAGGGGGGATGTTGGAATACCCTTTTATTACGCCAAACTCCTGTGATCTTGAATCCGAGGGCACGGCTGGAAACAGCTCATTATAAATGTGACACACTCCAAGTTTGAGCTAAATCCAATGCCTTCCGAGTACTTCCCAAAAGAAGAAAGTGGCACAGCTTATTCCCAAACCAGTTAGAATGTAGCATACATTGTGTTGAGGCTTGGCATGGTATAAAATGGGAAGATGGCCAAGAGAGAGGTCACCACACTGTCTCCCCAGCCTTCTTCCTACTTGTCCTGTGTGGCAAGGCATAGTATGACCGTGGGCAGGCCCAGTATGGCTGCATCCCAGCCAGTCATCCATCCACAGCCTTATCTATTGTATGATCATCCTAATGCGATGGTAGCATGTGAGTAGGTTTCATATGTTCCCGAGGACATTGCACAATAGCAGCACAAGGCCCCGATTGTGGAACAACGGGAACAACCAAGAACACAAGCAGGAGCTCGTCACAGTCTTGGTGCTAGTGTGGTAGCTGCGGAGCGATGGACAACGAAGTGTTGGATCAAGGATACAGAGCAATGGAGCTTTGTAGAGAATGAGATGATAACAGAAGATCACACAAGGAGCAATGGGCTGGTGTCAGCAGTTGAGCAACCAAGACAGTGGACCGAGAGACCAAGCAACAGATTTTTACAGACCAAGATCTGATGGTGGAAAATTGTGCAAGGAGCGACCGGCTGATCTCAGCCGTTAAACAACTATGAGTGTGAGCACTGGCTCATTTTGCTCTAGAGAGCACCAAGGGCACTGGTTGTTTACCAGCATTGACCGGCGTGAGGCCGGTGTCTGGTATTGCCACGATTGTCGCAGACCAGACACCAGAGTACTAGACAGTTGTTGGTTCAATTTGTACTTCTTGTTTTTATTTCCTAGTGCTCAGACTAATACTCATGGGTAGGCTACTTCATATTTCATTGCTTCATTGGAAATGAAACATTTCCTTAGTGTAGTCCACTGATGGAAAGGGCAAGGGGTGAGCTGTCTGTTGGTCATTTCAGTTCCACCTCTTGATTCACCCGTGTACCTCACAAGAGTGGTCTGTGTCATGGTGAGCAAGAATGTACTGTTTGAGTGTCACACTGACGTCACAAGTCTTCATCTGTGTTCCAGATTGCATTCCCTGGGACATCTAAAGATAATGTTGAAGCACTAATATCACATAGATGTTCAAGCCTCTACTGCACGTGTGCTCAACAGGTGCCACTAGTCTGCCTGTGCATGCTCACTCAAAAACACCTTGATTGTTTTCAAGTGAAGTATACATCGGTATTCCAGATGCTGATGAGCAATCACAGGATACATTCATCATGCAATAAGTAGTACGATGATATTGAGTCAGAGACTCTCAGACAATAATATGGAAGCAATGAAAGAACAATTTCTCTCGGCATGTAAGCGAGGTCCTCAATGTTTGTCATTCTTCTATTTGTGTGATGTTGTGAGTTGCCAGTGCTGTTGCTACCATGGACTTTTGGTAGATAATCTCAAATACAACAAACAGTTCAAGGGTTGGTCCTTCTGTTCTCCATAAGACCCCCTCATTCAAGCTGACAACCATAGTACGATAGATCATCTGGTGCCACGACAAGGGATTATGGAAGTTGGTGCCAAGTTATGGGCTGTAGGAATTTCTGACATTGACAGGGAAATCAATGGCTAATAAAACCCTCACCACGATTGCAGTTTCCAAATATCCAAGGCAGTGTCTCTACAATGTCTCTCAACAGTGAAGGAGATTGGCCTTTCAAATCTGTATGATCCAGCGGAAATTTGGGCATGAACATATATTTTGCATTAAAGATCTTCACGCAATTCACCTGGAAAATATTTCATGTAGCTACCGAGGTGCATCTACATAGCAGGGCATGTCAGATTCACTATCATTTCTGAATGGTGCTACATTTTCTCTACAAAGCCACGATTACAAAAAAAAACATGCACATATTCTCTCCATTGACATCTTACCCAAGCATCCGGCTATGGCAGCCCATGTGTCTCATATTCTCTGTGCACTCTACTTAAGAACAAGGTTAACTTGTATGCATGCACCAGGAAGTCTTGCCACATCTGACCTGGCTGTTACGATATTGTTCAACAAATGGTTAACCTATCTTTCCAAGAATAGTCCAGGAACAAGAGGAGCAGCTTGCAAGCTGTCGAAGGACCACCCTTGTTGTCTGTGATGAAGAAGTTATTGAGGCTGTTGCCTGTTCTTCCTCGTTGCTCAGGAATTTCATCATTCATGTTTCCTCAAGTATGCATGCACATGCTGCACAATGTCGCTGGAGGGCTGGTAGTCGTATGAGATCTTTATCGCAGCAGTTAAGACTATGTCTGGTCAGAATATCCATCACGAAGATTCAGCAACAAAATCTCACGTTTTGATTGCAGCCTTCTTTGGCAACGGAGGTGGCGCTCTCGGACAAGCAGCTCTTGCCAGGGTGCAAGGAACACAGATCTTCCTGCCTTTGAATAGATCACTTCTTCTGCACTGCCAGCCACCGTTTGCTCCACTCATCATAGCCATTTTCCCGCCAAAGAAAAAGCTCAAGATCCTGATGCAGCTGTCTTGTGCTGTAACCTGTAACGTGCGGTAGCCAGGGCCACACTGCTGCACACCTTGCACGCCACCGTCAACACACACCTGTGATGATGACAAGACCATTATGCACAAGAGGGCAAGGGGAAGCTGGTGATTTGATGCTGCACCAGTGTACTCTTGTAGATACTACACTGATGGAATCCCTTCAACATAGTGGCTGATTCATCCTCTCAACACACCGTTAGGTGGAGAAATCAGCATTCCAAAACTCCCTCGCATCCCCCCTCTAGTGAAGGTTCCCCACCCAAAAGTGATGATCACACATGTTTGGTGCACATTTGGTCATCTTGCATCAGCAAGTGGCCGCCTTGCCCCTTCTGTCCATGCACCTGTCCAAACCATCCCATGCCCTGCCCTATCTTCTCCCCACATGAGGAAATCTCTAAACTCATGGAAGCCTCTCAACCAAGCGCAAGATGAATTTGAGGCTACCTTGCCAAAATTAGTGAGTCCCGAGTGATCTCTTTGTTTCTGAAGTAAGCACATGCCATGGGTGAAACATTGCAAGGCCATAACAGAGTATACTTATTGCTCCATGCATTTATCATTGTCAGTGCTTCCAAATCAGAATGCACACCTCATCAATGGATGGCAACTTGGAAGAATGGTTGGACGGGGCACCAATGCTGTCACAGAAGAGTCCTGGGTTGAGCTGAAAGAACTTGAGAGGAGGCAGCCGGAACTTTCGGATGATGCTGGTGCATGTGTCGGAGCCATTGACAGCTACACGTGCTTTGCAGCGAGGTAGATCCCCACTGATCTCAACCACAGAAGTGGTGTTGAGGCAAAGCTGCAAAGAAATCATTTAGAATGTATCATCTCGTGTCGATGACCAAAAACCAAAGCCAGTGCTTCACTTCTATCTCATAATCTAGACCAAGAGATCGGAACTACATGGTCTCCTGAATGAGGACGCAGAATCAGAGACCATAAGGTTCTAGAACAGGAAACTCCAGCTTATTAGCTTCTTAAACGGTCATCCTTGTCAAGGGGAGTCAGATATGGTCATCACTCAAAGATATGTCCTCCTCAAGCTCTCACTGGCATGAGTTTCACAAGCAGGGTGCCATATAGACACCCCTGCAAAGTTCCCGTCTCTCGACAAAACTGGTGCAAAACATGCTGCCTATTTATTTACGGGTCAGGCTGGAGGTTGCCAACTTCACATTGTCAGTAAGCCATCAATGGCCTCTGGTTCTTACTTTGGAAGTTGTGCTATCTTGTGTGCGTAAGCACGAGAAAGAAAATGACATTCCTCTCTTTGAAAAAAAAAAAAAAGGGCTGGCCATTCATCTTGAAGACAAGGACCATGCCATGTGACATGAAGGAGCATTGTACCTGCTTTCCAGTGCTTGGAAGGCGTTTGAAAGTACAGTTGAGCCATGGATTTAGCTCAAGGAGACGTGCAACAGGAACACTTGTAATGCTGGCCACGGATGTACATGTATCTTCCTGCACAAGCGAATAACATATTTTGTAGGATCTTTGGGAGAGGAATGCATCTTCCAGGTCACACCACTTCCTGGGGGAAAAACATGCAAGGATTCTCCTGGACAAAAGAAGATCGTAAAAAACAAGATGCAAATCCAGAAAGGAGGGATTCCATGAGTCCTGTAATGGTAGCAAAGATTTGTTGAGAACGTGTCCTTGGGGAGAAAGAGGAGTCACTCATCAATCTCTGGCTCTTCAAAGTTGATGTTGAACACCATTTGGATGGTATGGTGGGCGACGTTGGGAAACGTAGTGGGAAACAGGTGGTTGTTTACCACACCTTTGACCATGAGTAACGGACATTGCAGTTGCGCTGAAGCCCAGCCATGCTGATGTTGATCTTTGTTGTTATGGGAATATCAAGACAGAGTGTTCCTGTGAGCTGGAAAAGGTTCAAGAAATAGAGATTGCTGGTTGGAGCTACAATTACAACTACAGTACAGTCAATTTGCACTCCACATGCATGCATCACCGTGTGGAAATAACTTGTAGCCTGCAAAATCCACAGTACGTCATTGAAAAAAGCGATTCCAGGGAAGAGGGGTGTGGAGTGAGTGTGCATAAAGGCAGGTAGGGAGAGAGAGAGACAGGGAGAGAGAGAAAGGGAGGGAGTGAGGGAGGGGGAGAGAGAGAGAGAGAGAGGGTGGGGGAGAGAGAGAGAGAGAGGGGGGGGGAGAGACAGACACAGAGAGAGAGAGAGAGAGAGAGAGAGAG
>SZWC01005422.1:95751-106156 GCA_023375785.1 Penium margaritaceum | reverse complement strand
CAACAACAACAACAACAACAACAACAACAACAACAACAATAACGACAACAACAACTACTACAACAACAACTACATACAACAACAACAACAACAACAACAACAACAACAACAACAACAACAACAACAACAAAACCAACAACAACAGCAATGACAACGACAACAGCAACAAGAACAACAACAACAACAACAACACGAACTACTAATACTACTACTACTACTAATACTACTACTACTTCTTCTTCTTCTTCTTCTACTACTACTACCACCACCACCACCACCACCACCACTACTACTACTACTACTACTACTACTACCACTACTATTACCACCACCACCACCACCACGTCCACCACCACCACCACCACTACTACTACTACTACTACTACTACTACTACTACTACTACTACTACTTCTACTACTTATACTATTACTTATACTCCTACTACAAAAATGAATGAAAGCAACAGCAGCAACAAATGAATCAAACTAGAACACGTAGAACAATAACTATTGTTTGAACGTGTTACTTTCATCCATTTCGGATGTTCCTGCATCCTGTGTCCTTTCATTGCTCATGCGCACCAGGTACACATGTTGCCGAGTCATCAGAAGCCATCTTCCCCAGTGTGTATCCAATATGACAGATGCATTCGTGTCCTTCGCGATTGTTGTTGACACATGTACCAACGCCGCAGGGGTGTCTGGAGTAGAAGTTGCACGTGTCCACTGTTGCATGCAAAGGAAATGGTATCTCAGATCCCCATCTCTCACAGCACATGCACAATAATCCACAGAGAAGAAGGAGAGAAAGAACATTTTGGCGGCGAGAGAGAGAGAGAGAGAGAGAGTGAGAGAGACAGAGAGAGAGAGAGAAAGAGAGAGAGAGATAGAGAGAGAGAGAGAGACAGAGACAGAGACAAAGACAGAGAAAGAGACAGAGACAGAGACAGATAGAGAGGGAGAGAGAGAGAGAGAGAGCAAGAGAGAGAGAGAGAGAGAGAGAGAGAGGGGGGATAGGAAATTAGTCATATTGGCGATGTCTCCTGCATTCTGAAAACCTACCTAATACTTCCTCCCGCTGGAGTACCTTTGCATTATGACCTAGCATGTTGTGTCGGCATTCCCCTTTATTTTCTGCTGATTCAGGAACACTTCTTCAAGTTAAGGCTGGCAGCATCACAGAAAATGTCCCCCCCCATCCCCCCTCCCCCCTTCTTCCTACCTTCTCCAGCTCTTTGTTCCTGCCTAACCATTTTTTCCATAATACACCACCATCAGAAGGGCAACAAAGGATCAGTGGGGGATAAGTGCTACTGTCAATATCGAAAAGGGTTTAAGCATTGAATTTGGAGAGTCTGACCTGGAGCACATGTCGTGGATAGGTCATTGTTGGTGACATTGAGAAATCCTACTGGGCACAGACATCTGTTGTAGCCTGGACGAGGGGGACTTTGGTCATCGTCCAAACAAGTACCACTGCCGCAAGGTTGCAATGGAGACCCGCACGGCCTAGCAGCTGGCATATGAAGGTTATGGAACAGCACGGATGTGAAACGTTTTCTGAGAGAAAATGAGGCAAATGTGCAGGCCATCCAAGACCTCACAAAGGAAACAGTATTTCAAGCACAAAAGGAGTTGTGTGTTTTATGAGAGGTTCTTCTTGAGCACATGACATACAAATACCACTACAGGATCCATATGATGTTTTTGTTCACTTTGGTTTATGTTTCTTCATCATGGCTGGTGGAAAGGTAGACTTGTCCAGCCAAAGTAATTTTTTGAAGGATAAGGTGAGATCACAATGAACCCTCCTCACCCTCCCTCATTGAAGCTAGGGCAGCCCTCAGGGAGGTGATCAGGCTCACCAGGAGCCGCTAGGTAAAACCAAGTACGTGGTATGCAAGAGACAAGTTGCAGGTTGCATAGACAAACATACGGACATGTGTGGAGTGCAAATAGAGAGTGCAAACGGCTGGTTTGACTCATTGATGAGAAAGTGCATTAGCACATCATTCTAACAAGGCTAGGTATGATGGATATGAGAGTGCAAGAAAGTGACAAAAATAGGTTGCTCGATAAAAATCATCTGGCATGACAGTTGCATAGAGGATGTTGCACATGTTCTAACGCACTTTACGGAACTCAATTCGGAGTCCGTTTGAGTGAGATATGGATTTCCAAAGTTTGGAGATCATGAGTCGGGTTCAAGTGACGACATGAGCACTCTGAGCTCAAAAGGCGGCAGGATTATTGGCCAGGATGGCTGAGAGCGGCCTTCAAGGAGAAAAGACGGCTGGAGGACGTCCAAGAGAATCCATGCAGGCCATGCGAGACATAATTCTCTTGTGTGACAAGGTGACTGCCGCTCATCTCGCTAGGCTAGGAGTGTGCTAGAGGGTGAGCTTTGACATAGTGGATCTCATTGTTCCCTTAGCTAAACGAGGCATATAAGGGCTTGTTAGAAAGTTGTGATGATATACTTTCTCACTCAAAAGTCGATTCAGACATTTACAATCTCAGCAAACCTACATTCACTTCCGTAATTTCTGTCTGTGCAACCTGCAACTCCCTCTCACAAACAGTTGGTCCTGCCTAGGCGGCTCTTAGTGAGCCTGATCACCTCCTTGAGGGCTGCCCCATTTTCCATCAGTGGTATCAGGGCTAGAAGAAGGCTTTGTCTCATCCTTGAGGCATTCCTTGTACCCTATTATGTGAGAGAGCTGTTTGTGGGCTGAACGTTGCACTACCATGGCGACATCCGCTTCTATGGTGGCCGGCGTCAACATCGGCAAGTTTGAAGGCAAGAACTTCTTCAACTGGAGCAACAACATGAAGATGGTGCTGATGGAGAAGGGTCTCTGGAGCCAGGTGGATGAGAAGGAGAAGGAACCAAAAGAAATCTCCCTATCCCTTGTCGAGGCCCGTACCTACCGCGAGAAACGTGACCGCGCCCACGCAACCATCTGTTGGAATATTGAAGCCAACACTGACATTTTTCCTCGGATAATCCGAGTTCTCAATAAATGGTTCAGGTTCGGCATTGAGCCACCACGGACCATCTCGCCAACGGATTGTCGGTCACGACTAGTGACCTAGAGGCAAGTCACTCATAATAGCTGCGACCACGTCGCAATCGCGTCCGGCTAGCGAAGAAGAAGCCGTTGTGATGTCTTTGTCCTGTTCCGCGATATATCACCGAGGACGTTCATTCCCTCGAATTAACTAGAACAGTTCTTCCCATCCTTTTCCTCTTCGATTCCGCGGCTTTGCTCTGCTCGCACCTCTCATTCCTTGCCTTTGCCAGCCTCTCACAGCTCTCAACTCTCCGCTCCGTTATTCTCACTCCTTCGCTCAGTTCTCAACCAGTCATCACTCGTCTCGTCTTGCCTCTCTCTCTCTCTCTCAACACCTGGTCTACCTCGTATCCTTTTAACCTCAGCCTCTGTCAAGCTCTGCGATTAACTTCTCGGGACCGCTCTCGCTTATGTCACCTTGCTGACGGACTCGTGCCTATTCCGATGCTTCTGCTTGCTTCTGCTACTACTGTTCTCATGTCCGCATTCTTCTGACATGGTATCAGAGCATCAGGCGACATCACTTGGTGCCCCGTGACCTCGTCATCGCTCTACCGCTATCCTTCCTTCGTCACTTTGATCTGTATTCCTCTACCGCTGCTACCGTCGCTTCGCGTCTTTTTGCTTCGTCAGCAGCTGACATTAGCAGCATCACTTGGATGTTCCTCGCATTGAAACAATGTTTCATCATCCCGAGGAAGCCCTGCGTCCATCTCCGCGCCCGGGGCCAACAATTGATGACTCGTCGTCTACAAGAGCCGCAAGTAGCTCGCGAGCCACCGCCTGTCATCAACTTCCTGGAAGCCTCCTGTCGTCTGCCATTCACTGCACCTCACCTCTTCAGGCTCTGTGAAGCACCTTCGCCTTTCACATCCCTCTGTATCAGTCTATGCTTCTTCTCCCTTCTTTGACCTCCTAAGCTTCCCTGCATTCTCCATCTCGAGCCGCCTCCTTGCATAGCCTTCCCGCCTTGTGAGCAGCAGCAGTCGAACTACCGTCGTCGGATATCGGATACCACCAGTCTTCCTGCTCCCATTGCGAGCCAACTGGGGAACAAGCCGTCACTCTCCGGACGTCAGCAGACAAGTGTCTCTGCCCGCCGCATGACCCGCTTTGCTGCAACCAACTTTCTCTAACTACCAGGACATCGGACACTGCCAGTCTTCCTGCCCGCTGAGGGCCAACTGGGGAACAAGCCGTCACTCACCTAATAGTAGAAGAAGTGGTTGTCTCCATCTTGCCCTTTACTGTGCCGCCTCTCACTGTCACTCTTTACCCGCCGCGTTCTCCATCTTCCATCTCGAGCATCGTCATCAAGCCGTCCGCTCTCTTCACTTCATCACCTCCTTCCTCTACCTTCACTTCTCCTCATCATCATTTCGCCTCAGCCTCCTCAGTCTCATCAGCCGCCTGCCTCGTCTCACCTTCGTCTGTTGTCTTGCAGGCTCTACGTCATCCGCATCATCCGCGTCGCCTCCGCATCACTCCTCTTCACCAGCATCATTTCGCAGCGCACGTGGTTCCACCCCTGCGCCCACTCACTCATCAATTGCCGCCTCATTCCGTCACCTCAGCATTGTTTTTTGCTTGGCACAAGGATCTCCCCGGTCGCATCGCCTGTTGCGCGACAACCTGCATCCACGCCGAAACTTCCTGCAGCGCACGCGGCTCGCCCCTGCGCCCACTCCGTCATCATCATCAGCCTCCGCCGTTTTCATCAGTAATCATCGTCAACATATGTGGCCAGCACAAGGAACTGCACGAGCTAGGTGCCTGCTTCGCAGCAGCCTGCACCCACTCCGGCAGCAGATTTCTCGCGGCGCGTTGGCACGTGCCTTCCCCTTGCCGCATCCTATTCCCCTATTTCAGCAACGCACGAGGTTTTGCCCCTGCGCCCACGCAGCCATCAGCCTCCGCCGCATTCCGCCGTTTCCGCATCACTTTCTGCTCGGCACAAGGACCTCCCCGGTCGCATCGCCCATTGCGCAACGACATGCACCCATGCCGAAACTTCCAACAGTGCACGTGGTTTCACCCTTGCGCCCACAAAATCATCGCTTGTTCCTCCGCTTTCATCATCTTCTGCACGGCACTCAGACCCGCTCGGCTGCATCACCCACTCTGCGATGATCTGCACCCACGGTGAAACTTCCTCGCAGCGCACGTGGTTTCACCCCTGCACCCACTCAACTATCACTCGTTCCCTCACTTTTTGCATCATCTCTTGCTCGGCAAACACGGATCAGCTCGGTCGCATTGCACGCATCGCGACGAACCGCGTCCACGGCAAACCTCCCTCTAGTGCACAAATATTCACGACTATGCCCACCTCACTCTCAACTCACTTCCCATCTCCATCTGCACCACTCACATCTTTCCTCAGTGTGGGCAGTCCCAATCTCACACTCAACAACTTGCACTTGTAGCAGAAAGGTAGTCAAACGAGGTCACACCACAAGAACCGGACACCACCCGTCTCCCTGCTCATCAAAGCTAACCGGTGGAACAAGCCGCTGTATCCGTGGATCTGACTACTCAACAGACTGCACTTCTCTGCATTCTCTTGGAGCTCGCAGAGTCTACTGTGGCAGAGCACTCTTTGAGCGTGACGTCATAGCAGTACCCTCCATCTCTTGCACCCATTGTCTCCAGCATCATCTCTCTAAGGGACCATGCCAAGGAGAATGAGCTCTCGGCGGTATCCCCTTGGAACAACATCCTCATCAAGGTCAACTCAACAACCGACCCTGATGAATCAACGGTTTCCTTCGGCACTCCCTATACTGGAACAAACCATGAGCAACAACACGATCAATGCTCTTCTTCGTGTTCAACCTTCAGTGAAGCCGATCTACTTCATTGACTGTTCGACATCCAACAGCGTACTGATCAACATTGTCATTCATCTTCCAGAGTGTCTAGGGGACTCTTCACAATTGTACAGGAAAAGAGATGGTTCTACAAACTACCATCAATGGAGAGTTAAACTACTCCTCAACCTGGGACGGCTTCAATTTCCCAAGTTCAATCTCCGACAGGTACTGCTTGGTCTCCTGGACACAATATCCCTTCTTGGTACGGACTGGGTCGAAGCACTTCTGAAAGAGGCGCTCATCCTCACCACTCATCACACCCTTCATCCACTTATCCGACACTCACGTGAAGGATTCTTTGAGACCTGGCAAGGCCTGTATCTGACCTGCGTATTACCTTCTCTCTAGTGTTGAATTCAAGGGGGGTTGTTGGAATATTGCAGTCAACACTGACATTTTCTCTCGGATAATCCGAGTTCTCAATAAATAGTTAAGGTTCGGCATTGAGCCACCACGGACCACCTCTCCAACGGATTGTCGGTCACGACTAGTGACCTAGAGGCGAGTCGCCCCTAATATCTGGGACCACGTCGCAATCGCGTCCGGCTAGCGAAGAAGAAGCCGTTGCGATGTCTTTGTCCTGTTCTGCGATATATCACCAAGGACGTTCATTCCCTCGAATTAACCAGAACAATTCTTCCCATCCTGTTCCCCTTTGGTTCCACGGCTTCGCCGCCGTGTCTTCGCTCTGCTGGCACCTCTCAAACCTTGCCTTCGCCAGCCTCTCACAGCTATCAACTCTCCGCTCCGTCATTCTCGCTCCTTCGCTCAGTCCTCAACCAGTCATCACTCATCTCGCTCTCGCGTCTCTCTCTCTCTCTCAACACCTGGTCTACCTCGTATCCTTTGAACCTCGGCCCTTGTCAAGCTCTGCGACTAACTTATCGGGACCGCTCTCGCTTACATCACCTTGCTGACGGACTCATGCCTGTTCGGATGCTTCTGCTTGCTTCTTCTACTGCTGTTCACATGCCCGCATTCTTCTGACACCGTCTACCTCCACCTCGCCGAACGGCAGCAACTCCTCGTCTGTGACATCCTCACGCCAAAGGAGGTTTGGAAAAAGCTTGAATCCACTTATGCTTCCAAGTCAATCCTCATGAATATCCAGCTGCGCCGTCGCTTTCACACTGTGAAGGTGGATGAGTCCGGATCCATGATTGACTACATCAACATGGTGAGGTCTCTCTCTGACCAGCTTGCTGCGATTTAGGACCCTGTCAAGGACTGTGTGCTCATGCTAACCATCCTCTTTGGCCTTCCTACTAGCTACACTCCTCTTATTGTTGCCCTGGACTAGCACAGCGACAAGCTCTCCCTCAACGATGTGGAGGAGAACTTGCTGTTTGAGGAGCGGCGCAAGGGAGAGGAGGGCGGAAGCGGACTGGACGTCGCTCGCATCACCAACTTTGGTCATGGGGGCGGTGCTACATCAACCAGGAGCAACGGCGGAGGAGGAAAGAACAAGGGGAACTGCCACTACTGCAAGAAGCCGGGCCATTGGGTGCGCGAATGCGGGAAGAAGAAGGCGGACCTTGCGGCTGGAGTAGGAGCGGGAAAACAATCCGACGCTTTCGCGAACGCCGCAGATTGGGAGAGTGGATTTGTAACAACCATCCGGGTCCTGCACGTCTCCGACAACACCGCCCTGTTATGGATCATTGACTCAGGAGCCACGGGGCACATGACGTGTCGCCAGGAGTGGTTTGTTGTTTACACCGTCATTAAGCCTCGTCGGGTTTACATGGGAGACAACCATGTGCAAATGGCGGTTGAGGAGGGTGAGATTATGTTTTGTGCTTCCGTTGAGGGCAAGCACGTGGAACGTCATGTGAAGGGTGTGCTCCATGTTCTGGGACTGGCAGCTAACCTCCTCTCTGTCTCATCTCTCATTTCCGAAGGCATGCAGGTTCGCTTTGAGAGTGATGGCTGCACCATCTCTGCAAGTGCGGGACGTGTGCTAGCAAAAGCGGACAAGGAGGACGGTCTTTATTGCCTCTACGTGGCATCGGAGAAGGAAGCCGACTCAGCGTTGGCGGCGAGAGAGGGAAAACACGACGTCGGCCTGTGGCACCGCCGGCTCGGTCAACTCGGCTTTGGCGCCATCATCTCCATGCAGCAGATGGTCCGAGGCCTGGAGCTCAAGGGGGTGTAGCAGCCTGGTGCATCGACTTGTGAGAGCTGCATTGAAGGGAAGCAAGCCCGCTCTCCTTTCACGGGGGAAGGGAAGGGCGCGACTGAGCTTCTCTCACTCGTTCACTCTGATTTGTGCGGTCCCATGCCATCACAATCCTTGTCCAGCAAGTTGTACTTTGTCACGTTCATTGATGACAAGTCGAGGAAGACGTGGGTGTCGTTCCTGGCTGGAAAGGATGAGTGCTTTGATTTTTCCAAGGTGTGGATTGCTGCTGCACAGAATGAGAGTGGCAGGCGGTTGAAGGTGCTTCGCACCGATGGTGGAGGAGAGTACCTCTCCAACGACTTCCGCACCTTCCTCAAGCGTCGCGGGATCAAGCACGAGGTCACCCCACCTGGAACACCGCAGCTGAACGGCGTGGCTGAACGCGCAAACCGCACGCTCATGGAGCGTGTTCGCAGCATGCTCCAAGACGCGGGGTTCCCGCCAACCTTTTGGGCGGAAGCGGTCAATACCGCCGTGTACCTGAAAAACCGGAGCCCTACGCGCGCCGTTCCGCTGATGACACCGGAGGAGGCGTGGACGGGACGCAAGCCAACAGTGACGCACCTGAAAGTCTTTGGGTGTGGCGCATTNGTCCGCGGCCTGGAGCTCAAGGGGGTGAAGCAGCCTGGTGCATCGGCTTGTGAGAGCTGCATTGAAGGGAAGCAAGCCCGCTCTCCTTTCACGGGGGAAGGGAAGGGCGCGACTGAGCTTCTCTCACTCGTTCACTCTGATTTGTGCGGTCCCATGCCATCACAATCCTTGTCCGGCAAGTTGTACTTTGTCACGTTCATTGATGACAAGTCGAGGAAGACGTGGGTGTCATTCCTGGCTGGAAAGGATGAGTGCTTTGATGCTTTCAAGGTGTGGATTACTGCTGCACAGAATGAGAATGGAAGGCGGTTAAAGGTGCTTCGCACCGATGGTGGAGGAGAGTACCTCTCCAACGACTTCCGCACCTTCCTCAAGCGTCGCGCGATCAAGCACGAGGTCATCCCACCTGGAATACCGCAGCTGAACGGCGTGGCTGAACGCGCGAACCGCATGCTCATGGAGCGGGTTCGTACCATGCTCCAAGACGCGGGGCTCCCGCCAACCTTTTGGGCAGAAGCGGTCAAAACCGCCGTGTACCTGAAAAACCGGAGCCCTACGCGCGCCGTGCCGCTGATGACACCGGAGGAGGCGTGGACGGGACACAAGCCAACAGTGACGCACCTGAAAGTCTTTGTGTGTGGCGCATTCTTGCACGTGCCTGCCGGCAGCCGTAACAAGCTGGACGCAAAGTCGGTGAAGGTTGCCTTTCTCGGCTACGACACAATGGGATATCGCCTCTACAACCTCGCCGCACGCAAGATCATCCGCAGCCGTGACGTGGTCTTCCAAGAGGAAGTGAAGGGTTGCACTTGGAGCCCTATGTTGGCAGTTCCGCTTGCTCTCGCACTTGTACCAGAAGTGGGAGAAGTACTGGTAGCAGAAGAGGGGGGTGCAGAAGATGGCGGTGCCAGCGGCAACGACAAGGAGGTGGAGGGAGTTGAGAAGGAGAAGGAGCCGACAGTGGAATCTGATGAGGAGGAGCAGCAAAGCAAAGCACAGCAGCTGCCACGACGGTCCGCACGCCTCAAGAAAGGAGAAAAGGACAGTGGGGAGCCGTTGAGGTGATCCGAGTGCCTCGCAAACAAATATAGGCCACTGGAGGAGCTGGTGAACCTGTGCACCGTTCCACCACCAACGGAGGCGTCCGACCTCGAGCTTCTCACAGTTACCGATGACCCAGCCACATTCGCTGAAGCCATGCGCAGCGCCGAGGCGACAGATTGACGTGCCGCAGTAGATGAGGAGTATGGTGCGCTCATGAAGAACGGCACCTGGACTCTCGAGGAGGCTCCACGCGGCTTCGGGTGATCAGATGCCGGTGGATCTTCAGGCGCAAGCGTTTGCTGTGGATGGTAAGGTGCTTAGGTACAAAGCATGGCTGGTTGCAAAGGGGTATGTGCAGACTGAGGGTGTGGATTACATTAAGACATTTGCACCTGTCGCAAAGTTCCCATCCATCCGAGCGATCCTAACTCTTGCTACTGCTATGGACTGGGAGGTGCACCAAATGGATGTGACGTGTGCATTTCTGAATGGTGACCTTGAGGAGGATGTGTACATGGAGCAGCCGGAGGGGTATGTCGTGGAAGGGAAGGAGGGTTTGGTGTGCAAGCTTGTGAAGGCCCTCTACGGCCTGAAGCAAGCCCCGCGAGCATGGTACCACAAGATGGATGAGCAGCTGGCTG
>SZWC01005422.1:78202-95742 GCA_023375785.1 Penium margaritaceum | reverse complement strand
ATTTCTGAATGGTGACCTTGAGGAGGATGTGTACATGGAGCAGCCGGAGGGGTATGTCGTGGAAGGGAAGGAGGGTTTGGTGTGCAAGCTTGTGAAGGCCCTCTACGGCCTGAAGCAAGCCCCGCGAGCATGGTACCACAACATGGATGAGCAGCTGGCTGACCTTGACTTTGTGCGTAGTGAAGCTGACCATGCAGTCTATGGGCGCACTCAAGAGGCAAGCCAGATCATCATCTTGCTCTATGTTGATGACCTGCTCATTGCATCTGACTCCAAGTCTCTTTTGGACGATGAGAAGGAGTCTCGTGCTGCCAGGTTTGACATGAAAGACATGGGAGAGCTCAGTTACTACCTTGGCCTTCAGGTCAAGCGCGATCGGCAGTAGCAGAATTTGGAGTTGTCGCAGAGCACGTACGTGAGCGACATTGTCAAGCGCTTCAACATGACAGGAGTGCACAAAGCAACAACACCACTGGAAGTGGGAGCGAAGCTGAGCATGACGCAGACTCCCCGCGGCATGCAAGAGAGCAGCCACATGGAAAAGGTGCCGTACCAAGCAGCAATTGGAAGCCTCATGTATGCAGCAGTCGGCACGCGCCTCGACATCAGCCAAGCAGTGGGAGTGTTAAGCAAGTTTTGCGCAAATCCGGGTGTGCCGCACAAGGAGGCGGTCAAGCGCGTGCTACGCTACCTCGATAGTAGCAGCAACCTTTGCCTCACCTACAATGGCAACAACATCCCCATCCTCATCGGCTACAGTGACGCAGACTGGGGAGGTGACCTGGACACAAGGAGGTCGACCAGTGGGTTCGTGTTTATGCTCGGGAGAGGTGCAATCAGTTGGAGGAGCAAGAAGCAAGAGTGCGTCACCCTCTCCTCCACCGAAGCAGAGTACATCGCCCTGAGTGAAGCAGCAAAGGAAGCCGTGTGGCTGCGTGACCTGCTAGCAAGCCTTGGAAAGCAGCAGACCACAGCGACCACCATGTACTATGACAACATGAACGCCATTGCTCTGACCAAGAACGCCGAGTTTCATGCCCGCACCAAGCACATCGACCTGCGGTACCACTTCATCTGCGAGCTCGTGGCGAAACAGGTGGTGCAGATCAAGTTCTGCCCTTCAAGCATGATGCTGGCAGATTCTCTGACCAAGCCGCTGGCAGCGCACCGCTTTCAGCAGCTGAGGGGACAGTGCGGACTTGTGTGATTTTTATTCTTCCAAAGTGGGAGAATGATGGATGTCAGAGTGCCAGAAAGTGACAAAAATAGGTTGCTACATAAAAATCATCTGGCATGACAGTTGCATAGAGGATGTTGCACAGGTTCTAACGCACTTTACGGAACTCATTTCGGAGTCCGTTTGAGTGAGATATGGATTTCCAAAGTTTGGAGATCATGAGTCAGGTTCAAGTGACGACCTGAGCACTTTGAGCTCAAAAGGCGGCATGATTATTGGCCAGGACGGCTGAGAGCGGTCTTCTAGGAGAAAAGACGGCTGAAAGACATCCAAGAGAATTCAAGGAAGGACCAGTCCACGATTATTAGCCATGCAGGCCATGCGAGACAGAATTCTCTTGTGTGGCAAGGTGACTGCCGCTCATCCCGCTAGGCTAGGAGTGCGCTAGGGGGTGAGCTTTGACAGAGTGGATCTCAGTGCTCCCTTAGCCAAATGAGGCATATAAGGGCTTGTTAGAAAGCTGTGATGATGTACTTTGTCACTCAAGAGTTGATTTACACATTCGCATCTCAGAAAACTTACATTTTCTTCCGTAATTTCTGTCCGTGCAACTTGCAACTCCCTCTCACAAACAGTTGGTCCTGCCTAGGCGGCTCTTAGTGAGCCTGATCACATCCCTGAAGGTACGCCCTAGTTTCCATCAAGGAACGCCTCATTTGACACATGAGGACTCTGTCAAAGTTCACCTCCTTGCACACTTCTAGCCTACCAGGATCAGCAGCAGTCACCCTCTCATACAAGAGAATTACCATCCCTGTCATGTGCACAACCAATAATCTTGGTAGGGACCTTCTTTGAAACTCCTCGAAGGTCCTCCTGCTGTTTTTCTACCTTGAAGGCCGCTCCAAGATTCCCCTGGACAACAATTCCGGCCGTCATTGGTGCTGGTAGTGCAGGAGCTGTCACTTAAACCGGACCCACTGCCACCAAGCCCTACAAATACATATCTCCCTCAAACAGACTCTGAATCAAGTTCCGTGAAATGCTACAGACCTAGGAACCCTAGGGACCTAGGACCTAGGAATGCCTGACAATGTTTATCGAGAAACCCACTTTGGTTACGATTTTTGTCACCATAAATCCATCACTCTTGTTGGCCACAAAGGAATCACACCATTCTTTAAAGGTGGCACCCGTGATGGCAAGGTATCAACACTGGAAAATGTGACATTGTTGTGTTGGTGGTGATGTTGATGGTGGTTGTGATGGTGGTTGTGATGGTGGTGTTGGCAGTGGTGGTGATCATTGTCCTGAGAGTGGTGCTAGTAGTGGTGGTGGTGGTGGTGGTGGTGGTGGTGGTGGTGTTCGTAGTGGGGTAAGGGTTTATGGTGGTGCTCTTATTTGTGGCCGGATTGGGCGTCATGGATTGAAAAAGTGTGGTAGCTGTAGTGATGGTACATGGTGGTTTGGTGCAGATGGTGGTGGTGATGTTGGCGGTGGTGGTGGTGGTGGTGGTGGTGGTAGCGGTGGTGGTGGTGGTGGTGATGTGTATGGTGGAGGTGGCGGTGCTGGAGGTGGTGGCATTTGTGGTGGTGGTGGTGGTGGTGGTAGCGGTGGTGGTGGTGGTGATGTGTATGGTGGAGGTGGCGGTGCTGGAGGTGGTGGCATTTGTGGTGGTGGTGGTGGTGGTGGTAGCGGTGGTGGTGGTGGTGATGTGTATGGTGGAGGTGGCGGTGCTGGAGGTGGTGGCATTTGTGGTGGTGGTGGTGGTGGTGGTAGCGGTGGTGGTGGTGGTGATGTGTATGGTGGAGGTGGCGGTGCTGGAGGTGGTGGCATTTGTGGTGGTGGTGGTGGTGGTGGTAGCGGTGGTGGTGGTGGTGGTGGTGGTGGTGGTGGTGGTGGTGGTGGTGGCAGTTGTGTTGGTCGCTGTGGTGGTGGTGGTGGTGTTGGTGGTGCACCTTGTCCTAAATATTCGGGTCTTGATTTGGCAGTGATGCTGTTTTGGCAGTGCTGATTTTGAAGCCAGGCATTCTAGGGTGTAATGATTGGGTTCTGTCAGTTGATGGAAAAGCAGGAAACAATTTCAGAGATGGAGAAGGAAGACAAGGAGGGGGAGGAGGAGAAGGAGAAGGAGGAGGAGGATGAGGAGGATGATGAGCAGCTTATTGATGAGGTATGATGACACAGAAATCATGGCAGCAGAGTCTGACTGAGGGTAGGCTAGGCCAAAGGTGGTGAAAGAGGAGGAGCAAAGGTCATGCTTCTTTTGTAGTAAATGAATCACAACTGGTCAGGTCCATCCACCAAGTAGAGTGCGCAAACTTCAGATGGTTTCTGAATCATTACTACCTAGCAAGACAACGTCAAGAGAGTCAGGAGGGGTTTTTTTTAAACACAACAATGACAATTGCAATGATGATAATTTTGACAATGATGTTAGGAATGGTGATAAGGACATAGATGGTGATGATGACAATGATGTTGGTTAAGAAGAAGGAGAAGAAGAAGAGGGAGAAGGAGAAGAAGAAGAAGTCAATGATGTTGGTGAGAATGACGATAATGATGACGACGACAACGATGATGATGATGATGATGATGGTGATGATGATGATGATGATGACGATGATGATGATAACAATGATAATGATGATGATGATGATGATGATGATGATGAGTTGGACAAGGAGGTGGACAAAGAGGAACAGGGGGAGGAAGTGGAGTAGAGTAGGATGAGGCATAGGAGTACGACGAGGAGGAGCAGTAGCAGGACAAAGAGAAGGAAGAGGAAGAGGAGGAGCGTGGAGAGGAGGAAGAGGAGAACACATAAATCAAGGAGAAGAAAGAATATTAGTAGGAGGGTTTGGAGGAACTGAAGAGGCTTAGAAGGCTGATAAACATAAGGAAGTTAAGCAGGAGAGAAGAGCAAGATGAGGAGCAGGAGGGGGAGGGGGGTAGGAGGAGCAGAGGGAGGAGGAGGAGGAGGAGGATGAAGATGAGGAGCAGGAGAAGTTGAGGACAAGGCTAGGAGAAGGAGAAGCAGGAGAACCTTGTGGAGAAGAAGGACGAGGAGAGAGAGGAGGAGGAGGAGGAGCAGGAGGAGCAAAGCGATTAGGATGGGGAGGTGGTGGGGAAGAAAAACGTGGAGAATAATGAGAAGAAGCATGAAGAGGAGGAAGAGGAGGAAGATCAGGAGGATTAGAAAGAGTATTATGGTGAAAAGGAGGATGATGAAGATGAGGTGAACGGGATGTGGAGTAAAAATGATCAGAAGGGGATGAGGAAGTGTAGGAGGATAATGGCAGCCATCATTGGTTGAGATATTCAAAGTAGTCACAGGGGATGACGACAAGAAAAGGGAAGAAGAGAAAGAGGAAGATGAGGAGGAGAGTGAGGAAGAGGAGGAGGAGAATGAGGAGGAGGATGAGGAGGAGGAGGAGGAGGAGGAAGAGAACATGGCAGAGGAGGAGAAGGAGGGGGAGAAGAACAAGGAGATGAAAAAGGAGGAGGAGGAGGAGGAGGAGGAGGAGAAGGAGGAGGAGGCGATGGTGGTGGGAGACGGAGGAAGAACACGCAAATGATGAGGGGAGGAGGGATGAGGAAGCATGGGAATTGAATGGCAATCCATAGACTGAGCAAAGCCTTAAGAGAACACGAGCCTTCAATCTTGATGCAAACTGTGTAGGGAGTCTTACACGATATGACAGGGTACAGGACAGCGCTTGACTGGATGTCGCAGATGCCGTTTCCCTTCAGAATGTGCATGTTCATGTATCCGTTGCGGCCCCATGATGGTCCTGCTGAATTGCGGATGATCCTGTACGGAGGGCATGACGTGAGGTTGTAGCCCACGATTACAACTGAGTGGTCCACTATGCCTTGAGCACAGGTCTCATCTGTATATATGTACTCTGTGCCCTGCAGAACAAAGTGCAAACAATAAAATGTATTTCTTCCCCGTGAGAAGAGTTCATATTTATCAGTCACTGCTCTCTGGCTGTGTAAGGATCGCAAATGCTGTTGCTATCAAGTAGAGTGCAAGCTGCTAAGTAAAAAAGTGAGCCGGAAAAGTATGTACCTAACCCAGCTTCCTCCAGCTTGATGCAATGACCAGTGATGACTTGAAAAGCTATGTTTTCACAGCAAAGACCTCACCATGGAAGCTGTGATAGGATCGCATGCAGTGGCAGGCATGCCTCCATGCATACGTGAAAGGAATACAAAATCAAGCCCTTGCAAAACAGGAGCAAAACAGGAACCTGCATGAAGTGAAGGAAAAATGTTAAGGCATCAAAGTCATGTCCATTCCTCAATCACACAGGCATAATCCCCCTACAAATGACAGACATATTCATCCTCTCCATTTTGGATCGTAGTCCCTACAGCCAAACAAAGCTTTAGGTCCACTTGATGGCAATGGAGGCTCTCTGTTCAAAAAGACTGATCACACAATGCGCCATCTAGCTATACAACTTCTGTGGTCTAATAGCTTTCTCTCTCTCTCTCTCTCTCTCTCTCTCTCTCTCTCTCTCTCTCTCTCTCTCTGTTTGTGTGTGTGTGTGTGTGTGTGTCTGTCTCTGTCTCTGTCTCTGTCTATCTCTGTCTCTCTCTCTCGATGTCTCTCTCTCTCTCTCTCCCTCCCTCCCTCCCCCCTTCTCTATCCCCCTCTACCTTTTGCACCCGCCCTCTCTATGCCTCTCTTTCCCTCTCTCGGCCCCCCTTTCTCAACTTCTCTTACTCTCTTGAAAGGTGTCTTCATGTGTGGCGTGTATTTGTGTGTATGTGTGTGTGTGTGTGTGAGAGAGAGAGAGAGAGAGAGAGAGAGTGTGTGTGTGTGTAAGTGTGTGTAAGTGTGTGTGTGTGTGTGTGTCACTGTGTGTGTGTGTGTGTGTTTTTGTGTGTGTGCTTTATAAGATAGATCCTTTATGAAATGGGAGAAAATGCGTGTCTTGTTGTTTCCCCATGAGAGCATACATGCAAGGTAATGGTCCAAATGGGAGCTGTAGAAAAGCTGCCATGGCTGAAAACCTTTTTTAAGAGCCATATCTCCGTCTTAGTAACGCCAAGAGTTTCAAGAAGGAGCAAAGTGTTGTCTGGACCTATTTCAAGAACTTTTATCATAATATCTATTTTTAACATTTATATTCAACTTTTGCTTTTCATCCAGATCATTGAGCAACTCAACTGCTCAACTCAGAATTATGATTGGAACAGAGATTCATCTACCCCAAAATTGGAACGTCTCATCAGCTCTCATTTTCATCCCCACTTAATCCAACCATTTTCATCCACCCCCTTTTCATCTAACCATTCAACTGAATGCAAGTCATGATGCAAGCTTAGCAGAATGGTCAAACACAGTTCTCATCTAAACACACGCTCTTCTTCAACCATCTGTTATTAGCTGCTTACATCATAGTTCATGAATGAAGGATAGCTGCCATGGAGGTTGGCAATCACAGGTTGTTTCTGTACGGCGAGTGTTATTCCTATCCATCCAAAGAAATCGACCTCCTCGTACATTTCCACCCCGATTGGCGTGGGCATGAGTTGTTGGGAGGCCTGGAAATTTCCACATAGAGGGAGTCAGTTCAAGCAAGATTAAAGCTAGCACAACCAACAAAGTTGCTAGGATATGGAGGCATAGAAGTAATGTGGAAGCAAAAGGCAACTGTCACAGCTGGAATCACTTATTTCCAATGCAGAAGATCCTTCCATAAAAGCCCTTCGTCAGTTGGGAGAACCTGGTAGCTAGCCATCTTTTGCACTGAGAGGCGTTGGGTAGCTTCCCCACTGAGAGGCTTTGACGCACTCAGTGCATGCCAAAGGCACATCCTTTACAATTTCCCATAGAGTACCTCACCCATGCATTTTCTCACCACATTGCACAAGCCAGTTGATGCTCTGTAGGGATAGAAGTCTGAAGGAAACATCCCTGTGAGACTTGTTGATGTCGCGATCTTGGCGATGTAGTTAAGAGCAGCCTCTGCTAGTCCACCTTTGCAGTTGTTTCCAGGGATGCCCATGCAGTCAAGGAGCTGCTGCTCTGACAGGCATACTGGCTGACGACCGCTTGAGATAGAAGTGGCACTCTCCAATGCTGCTACCGTGCTGAACGCCCAGCATGACGCTGCATGTTCACGGTTCACATGGATGGTTGGACACAATGAAGTTTCCAGAAGCAGTTCAACATGTTTGAAAGATGTATTGGACGCACATTAATCCACAGAAACAAACAGGAAGTGACTTCTGTTTCACAGCCACATCATACTAGAGAAGTGGACCAATCATTGACATCTGGCATGGGCTTTGCATACGACACTTTTCCCTGAACCCTTCCATAATTACAGGGAAATTTGCTCAAAACTGGCAGGGTGGCAGATACAGTTGCCAGTTGGCTTTGGGCTAGCACAAATAATGAGTGCCCGCAATCAGGCACCACTAGCAAATGCCTCCACTACTGGATCACTGCTCCACGCCCTCATTTCTGAGTTTGGTGTGTTCATCCTGGCAGCAAGGGAGCTCGAATTTCTATTCCCCCTCTGGAGCAGGACGGGGAAGGAGCTGCCCCTGCTTGTCGTAGGAACGCTACCCTCATGAAGGCCTTGCAGCAGAGCACTGTAGTGAGACTCTACGAGCAGATGAGTGCGCCGTGGTTCGTAAGTCATAGGGACTGTTGGATCGAGTAGGCTGGAGTGGTGGCCTTGCGGCATCGTGCATGAAGCGGATTGGAGGCCTGTGGACGGAGCACCAGGTGCTTCCGCTGAGAACAGAGAAGGTGCCGGGCGAAAGCAACAAGGGGTGGCTCTCTGTGGCTTTGGGCTACAGAGAACCATGTAGTCAGCAGAGGACGACAGGACCTTTCTTCCAGAGGCAGACTTTTGCATCTGTGCCCAGCTCTAGTCCAGTCTTCCCGAAGGGCATCTGGAGAAGGTAGGGCTAGATGGGATGGCGCCAGCCGAGGCAATCTAGAAGGAGATGGAAGGGGTTTGAGGTATGGATGGTTCAAAACACCATCCAGGATGAGCTTGCTGACATCTGTGATGGATGTTGGGTGCCAAAAAGCGACCAAAATGGGTTGCTCGATAAAAATTATGAGACACAAAAGATGAATACAGGATGTCTTCTTGGTCATGTGGCACTTTATGAAACTCGATCCGGAGGCCGTTTGAGGGAGATATGGATTGTCAAGGTTTGGGGGAAGTGGATCCGGTTCAAGTGACGGCTCCTCCACTAACAGCACCAATGATGGCTAGAATTATTGGCCAGGGAGGCTTGGAGCGGCCGCCAAGTAAAAAAAGCGGCACAAACACCTTCACGCAACTTCAAGGAAGGTCCCCACGAAGATTGTTGGTGGTAGACATGGCAGGGAGGGTGAATCTCTTGTGTGAGAGTGTGATTGCCGCTCATCCCGCTAGGCTACAAGTGTGCTCGGAGGTGATCGTTGAAAGAGTGATTCTTCTAGCTCCATGCACCAAATGAGGCATATTTAGCTTTGTTAGAAAGCTGTGCTATTGAACTTCGTCATCCATGAGTCAAACCTCATGGATTGTGCAGAGATTACTATTTGCACTCTCTACACATTTTTACATCCTTATGTAAATTTGTGTAGAGACCTTTTGTCTCTGCAACCTTTAACTCGTCTCTCACATACAATTGGTCTTGCTTAGCGGCTCTCGGTGAGCCTGATCACCTCCCCGAGGGCTGCCCAGTTTCTATCGCTAGTATCAGAGCTAGAACATCTTGCGTCACTCTTGAGGCATCCATTGTATGCTGGTGTGTGAGAGAGGCTGTTGGTGGACCAACGTGCAGTCCACACGGCAACATCCGCTTTTGTTCTGGCCGACATCAGCATCGCCAATTTCTAAGGCAAGAAATTCAACGGGAGCAACAACATGAAGATGTTGCTAATGGAGAAGGGACCCCGGAACCACGTGAGGAAAGCTGACTCTGTTGAGTCCTCCCTCTCCATTGATGAGACCGGTACCCACCACAAGAAGCGGGAGCGCGCCCTTGGCAGTATCTACCCCCACCTCCCCAAAGGGCAGCAATTTCTTGTCGGCAACATGCTCACCCCAAGCTTGAGTCTACTATTGCTTCCAATTCAATCATCATGAACATGCAGCAATGTCGTTGCTTATTCATCGTGAAGATGGATGAGTTGGGCTCCATGATTGACTATCTCAACATGATGAAAGCTTTGACTGATCAGCTTGCTGTGATTGAGGACACTGTTAAGGAACGTATTCTTGTGCTGACTATCCTCTCCGGCCTTCTTTGCAGTTCCACTTCTCTCATTGTTGCCCTGGACTGGTGTGGTGATAGGCTCTCATTTGATGACGTAGAGGAGAGCTTGCTATTTGAGGAGGAGCGCCATAAGGAGGGAGAAGGAGGAAGGGGACTAGACATAGTCCTCATGACCAACATGAGTCACGAGGGTGGGGTTGCACGCGCCAACGATAGCAGAGGTGGAGGAAAGAAGATAGGCAAGTGCCAAAACTGCAAGAAGCTGGGTCATTTGGCACAAAACTGTTGAAAGAATAAGGCAGACCTTGCAACTGGGGTGGGAGCGTAAAAACAGTCTGACACCTCCGCCAACGCCGCTGATTGGGAGAGTACATTAGTGCTCAACATCCTGGTCCTCAACGTCTCAGCCAACACCGCCTTGTTTTGGATCATCGACCCAGGAGCCACTTGGCACATGACCTATCACCAGGAGTAGTTTATCGTCTACGCCGCTATTCAACCTCGCCGGGTGTACATGGGTGACAATCATGTGTAGGTGGCGGTGGGAGAGGGTGAGGTTGTCTTTCGTGCTTCTGTCCAAGGGAAGCACGTGGAGCTTCGTGAATATCGGTTTTTTCATGTTTCACGGCTGGTAGCTAACCTCCTCTCTCTTTCTTCTCTTATCTCCAAAGGCCTGCAAGTTTGTTCTGAGAGCGGTGGCTGCATGACCTTAGCATATGCAGGCCAGGTGCTTGCAAAGGCGGACAATGATGATGGCCTCTACCGTCCTTTCATGGCATCGGAGAAGGGAGGTGCCTCAATGGCAGCAACAAGAGTGGGAGACAATGTCATCGGCCCGTGGCATCCCCGGCTTGGACACCTTGGCTTTGGCACAATCATCTCCATGCAGCAGATGCTGCATGGTTGAAGGAGGTGAAGCAATCCAGTGCGTTGGCATGAGAGAGCTATATCAAAGGGAAGCAAGCCCGCTCTCTATTCGCTAGGGAGGGGAAGTCGGCAGCTAAGCTTCTCTCTTATGCACTCTGACTTTTGTGGTTCCATGCCATCACAATCCTTGTTTGGCAATATGTACTTTGTCGCGTTCATTGATAACAACGTGGGGAAGACATGGTTGTTCTTTCTAACTAGAAAGGATGAGTATTTTGACACACTCAAGGCATGTAAGGCTGTTGCACAGAGTGAGAGTGGCAGGCATCTGAAAGATGCATTGCATCGATGTCACAAGCGAGTACCTCTTCAATGACTTCCGTGACTTCCTCAAGCACCACGAGATCCAGCATGAGGTGACACCACTGGAACACGGTAGTTGAACAGCGTGGCTGAGCGCGCCCTTCGTACACCCATTGATTGTATCTGTAGCATGGTCAAGGACGCCGATCTCTCGCCAACATTATGGGCAAAGGCAATGAACAAGGTAGTGTACTGGAAAAATCGGAGCCTAACACACGTTGTGCCACTAATGAAACCAGAGGGCCTTCTCCTCAACGCTGTCACGGAGGATCTGGTTGTGGAGGCCTTGCGGGTTGCACCACAAGGCTCTGGGGCCGGTCGAGGGGGTCTGACTTGCGACATGCTCCGTGACCTCATCCTTGACACCCAAGTGGGCCGGAGTCTGTGACGGCTGTGGTTTGTCTCATCCTTGCTGGGCCGCTGCCGCGGGAGGCTGCCACGTTCTTGGGGCGCAGTCGCCTGGTTCCCTTGCTCAAGGGGGACACTGAGGAGGAGGGAGGTTGACCCATTGCCGTGGGTGAGGCATTGTTCCGGCTGGCTGGTCGGGTCTTGCTACTGCGGGATAAGGAGAAGATCACAAAGGCGTTGCAACCTCTGCAGTTCGGGGTGGGCGTGTCAGAAGGGGTGGCGCTGCTCGTGCGGGGGATGCGGGCAATCTTGGATGCGCATCCCTCGTTTTGGCTTCTCCGCCTCGACATTCGCAACGCCTTCAATGAGATTAAGTGCAACTGCGTGTTTGCGGCAGTGCGTGACAGGGGTCTCGGTTCTTGGGTGCCTTCCTTGCGACAGTTCTACACATCCCCTGGGCAGCTGCTATTTTTCGGAGTGAGTGCGCCGGCCGTCTTGGAGAGTCAGCGTGGGGTGTGGCAAGGTGATCCGTTGGGGCCTGTTCTTTTTGACTTGGCCCTTCTGCTGACGTTGGAGGCTAGTGCAGGAGAGTTGCGTAGCCAACAGGGGGCTACGTTGGGCCAGAGGCCTTGGCCAGGTGCTTCTCCTCTATGCTCAGAGTGACCAATGACCAGGGGCTTCAGGTTCAGCCGAAGAAGTGCCTCTTATGGCGGCGGACTGGGGGGGCACTTCCAGGCGTGTTCGCAGGGATTCCATTGAAAGTGGAGGGGGTGGAGGTATTGGGCTGTCCTATTTGGTCTGCTTGCTTCCGGAGGGGCTGGGGGGAGGAGTGGTTGCGTGAGCAGACCCGTGAGCTCCAGCTGCTCCCGCAGCTAGAGGATCCGTAGGCGGCGGTGACGATGCTCCGGCTGTGCATTGTACCCCGGGCAGACTTCCTTGTGCACGCTCTGTCCCTTGACACCGACTGGCTGCGAGTGCTGCGGGAGTTCGATTCCGCAGTGTGGGGTGCTCTCCTGGGCATCTTGGGGGTGGTGGAGGACTCGTTGGATTCCCATGCTGGCGCTTTGCAGGGGTTGGCACGGCTCCAGGCGCAGTTGCCATTTGACGCTGGGGGCATGAGCCTTTTTGCTATGGCGCCGAGGGCGCACCTCGCCTACGCGTGCTCTTCTACGGCCTTACTCCAGTCTCTTCATGACCTCGTCGGCCCTCACCTGCCTGCGGCTCCTGAGATGGAGTTTCTGTGTCCTCTTTGGGAGGATGCTGTGGAGCACCTGCCTGCTCCCATTGTCACGCACTTGCCCCCACTAGAGGTCCTTTGCCAGTGTGCTGTTCGGGGGTTGTACCAGCAGCTCAGCCCATCCTACTTCCATTACCAGCGTCTGCAGTGGTTGGAGGAGGTGGAGATGGTCGGGGCTGGGCTATTCCCCAAGGCGTGTGAGGCTGTGTTGCGGAAGTGCTAGGCTGTGGGGTCCCGCGGGGCGGCTCTCTGGCTTCAAGCCAGCCCTGCGGGCCCTGGTGATTGTCTCTACTTGGCCCCGGCCGACTTTCGGCTCCACGCCCAGCTTTGGCTGGGTTTACCACTGGGCGGTCATGGGCTCCTTCTGGCAGATGTCACGCGCCGTGCGGGGTCTGGGCCGATTATTCGCTTCCACCATGCCATCCGGGACGAGTTGGCTGAGATTTGCCGAGAGCACTCCCTCCATGCGATGGTGGAGGTGGAGGGCTTGTTGCCGGGGAGGTTATGGCCGGATGTCCTTGTGTTCGACTCGGCCCAGGGCACGGCGTGGGTGGTGGACGTCACCACGGTGGACGCCCAGTCGGACAAGGTGAAGGAGGAGGGGCAGGCTCTTCCGGCGGCGGAGGCTACGAAGGAGAAGCACTACAGAGCCGCCCTTGCGCAACTGCCGGGGTACAGGCTACGCACGGTGGCTTGGGAGACCTTTGGCGGCCTTGGCCCGGATTGTTGGTGCTTTATCCGTCGTTTGGCGGCATTGTGCCTTGAGAGGGGTCGGGGCAGGCACAGCGAGGCGGACCAGCCGGGGTGGTCGGTGCGGGCGGTGTCCTTGTTCGCGCAGCGGCTCTACGCTGCTGGGACTCGGCAGCAGTGTCATGTGCTCTGCGACTTTGGCTTGTGGCGTGGCGGACTGGACCCGGTGCTGGGCAGTGTCACGCCTGTTGAGCTGCCCCGGCCGTGGCCCCTTGGCCCTGTTACGCTGTCTGACCTCAGCTACACTATGCCATTGGACGGCGAGGAGAGTCTCCTCAGTCATTGACGCTTGTTTCCTTGCTTTTCCTCTTCATCTTCTTGTGCCATGGGTGACGGCCCTTGCATACTTTCATACCCTGTTGATGTGCCGGTCAGGGGCGGCAATTGCATGTTCCTTCTCATTAACCAAGACTTTCCTAAAAAAATATATATTAAAAAAATCAAACTAGAGGAGGTGTGGATGGGACAGAAGCGGACTGTCACGCACCTACAAGTGTTTGGGTGTGGTGCATTCATCCATGTGGCTGCCGCTAACCGCAATAAACTGGACCCCAAGGGTGTGAAGAATGCCTTCCTCAGCTACAACACCATGGGATATGGCCTGTACAGCCTCGCCGTACACCAGAACATCCGTAGCCGTAACATGCTCTTTAAGGAGGACGTGAAGGGCTAGACATGGAGCCCTATGGAAGTAGTTACTTTTGCACCGGCTCTTGAGCCAGTGGGAGCCAAAAGGCCTGTAGCTGAAGAGGAGCGAGTGGAAGGTAGTCATGAGAGGGCAACAGAGTGAGCTAAGGAGGCAAAGCAATTGGTAACAGAATCATACAAGGAGAATCCAAGCAAGCAACAGCAGCTGCAACGGAGGTGCACACCTCAACCATAGTACGGAAGGTCTCGCGGAGCCGCTCTGGCGATCCAAGTTCCTTGCAAGCAAATAGAGATCACTGGAGGAGCTGCTTAACGTGTGCCCTCTTTCATCTTCACAGGAGTCTTCTGACCTTGAGCTCCTCTTCCTCACCGTCGCCAACGGCTGAGCATCATTTTGCAAAGCCATGCGCAATGACGATGTACCAGATTTGCATGCCGTAGCAGACGAGGAGTACAAGGCACTCATGAAGAATGAAACATGGACTCTTGAGGATGCTCCACGTGGCAGCGGGGTGATTAGATGTAGGTGGATCTTCCGGCGCAAGCGCAGTACCGATGGTAAGGTGCTCAGGTACAAAGCATGGCCAGTTGCAAAGTGGTATGCCCAGACTGAGGGTGTAGAATACAACGAGATGTTTGCACCTGTTGTATAGTTTCCCTCCATCCATGTAGTCCGTGCTCTTGCTGCTGCCCTGGAGTGGGAGGTGCACTAGATAGATGTGACGTGCATTTTTGAATGGTGGTCTTTAGAAGATGTGTACATGGAGCAGCTGGAGGGGTATGTGGGCGGAGGGCAGGAGGAGTTTGTGTGCAAGCTTGTGAAGGCACTCTATAGCCTAAAGCAAGTGCCGCATGCATGGTACCACAAGACGGGTGAGCATCTGGCTATACTCAATGTAGATCATGCGGTCTACTGGTGTACACAAAGCACAAGCCTTTTCGATGTTGATGACTTGTTTATTGCCTCTGACTCAAAGTCTCTCCTTGATGATTCTCAATAGTCCCTTATAGCCAGGTTTGACATGGACATGGGAGAGCTGAGGTACTACCTGGGTCTCCGAGTGAAGCGTGACAGGTAACAACAGAATTTTGATTTGTCATAGAGCATGTATGCGAGCGACATCGACTACCGCTTCAACATGGGAGGTTCACAGAAGGTGGCAACATAGCTGGAAGTGGGAGCAAAGCTCCACATCACGTAAGCTCATCACGACAAGCAGTAGTCCAGAGCTTCATGCATGCAGCAGTCGGCACACGCCTCAACATCAGCCAAGCAGTGGGAGCAGTGAGCAAGTTCTGTGCTGATCCGGGTTTGCCACATGGGAAGGCAGTCAAGGGCGTGCTGCTCTTCCTCCACAGCAGCAACACCCTTATCCTCACCTCGATCAACAACAATAGACCCATCCTCATCAGCTCCTGCCATGAAGATTGGGGCAGGGTTGTGGACATAAGGAAATCGATTAGTAGTTTTGTGTTTTTGCTTGGAGTAGCAGAAATCAGCTAGAGGAGCAACAAGCAGGACTGTGTTGCTCTCTCCTCCACGGAGGCAGAGTACATCACTCTGAGCGAAGTAGTAAAGGAAGAAGTGTGGATGCATGAGCTACTCGCACTTCTTGGGCAACAGCAGACAACAGCAATGACCATATATTGTGGCAACGTGAGTGGCATTGGGCTCGCAGAGCTCCACACCCACACCAAGCACGTAGATCATTGCTACCACTTTGTCCGTGAGCTCGTAGCAAAGAAGGTGGTGCGCATCAAGTTCTTCCCCTCAAGCATGAGTCTGGCATATTTCTTCACCAAGCTGCTAGGAGCACATTGCTTTCAGCATTTGAGGGAAGAGTGTGGACTTGTGTGCTTTTTATTCTTACAAAGTGGGAGAATGATGGATGTAGGGTGCCAAGAAGCAACCAAAGTGGGTTGCTTGAGAGAAATCCGTAGGCACATAAAATGCACAGAGGATGTCGTCTTGGTTTTGTAGTACTTTACAAACTGGATTCAGAGTCCTTTTAAGGGAGATATATATTCAAGGTCTGGGTGCCATGGGTCCGGTTCAAGTTACAGCTCCTTCACTACGAGCACCAATGACGGCCATAATTATTGGCCAAGGAGGCTTGGAGTGGCCTTCAAGGTAGAAAGGCGGCAGGATGATCTTCAGAAATTTCAAGGAAGGTCTCGACTAAGACTATTGGTTGTGCACATGGCAAGGGATGCTAATTCTCTTGTGTGAGAGTTTGACTGCCGCTCATCCAGCTAGGCTAGGAGTGTGCTAGGAGGCAAACATGGACAGAGTAGTTTTTCCAGTTCCATCAGCCGCGTGAGGATTACTTAGGCTTGTTATAAAGCTGTGATACTGTCCTTTATGTTCCATGAGTAAAACCAGCCATTCGTGCTCTTTACAAAACTTTATATGCTTTCGTATCTTTGTCTCTACGGCCTGCAACTTGTCTCTCACATACAATTGGTCTTGCATAGCGGCTCTTGGTGAGTCTGATCATTTCCACAAGGGCTGCCCAGTTTTTACCGATGTGCACGGACCACCGCTTCACCTTACAGGTCGAGCTAGAGAATGCATTGCTGCTGCCTGCTGGGCAGAGTTTTCGATGCCTAGACCATGCCCTTGTGGACCACTAGTGAAGGATCGTGTGGGTGCTCGATGTTATGACTGTTGATGCGGAGGGGCATAGGGTCAGTGGGCCTGGGAAGGCCATCCGTGCTGAAGGGAAGGATAAATTTGAGATGTACGCTGCTGCAACACAGAGAGGGCACTACTTGTAGGTCCTGGCGTGGGAGACATTGGGTGAAAAGTACGCGGCTGCACCATTTCAACTTATTTCTTCCATCCGAGTTCAACAAAGAATAGCTCTATTCATCTTGTTTTCCTTTGATTCTATGGAAATCCGTACTATGCCTCTCCTCTACCATTTCCTTCTTGCTCATCCTCCTCCTACCATGCACTCACTCCACTTCCTCCCTCATCTTTGCCAACATCTCCCAACTACGCATTTGAGTTTCTCTTGCCCGCTTTGTTCTATCGCATCTTCTGTGTACCTACCCTCAACCTGGCCCATGCATTGTCTATTCTCCAGCTAACTTCTTTCTACAGCATATTTTGCACAGGTTCCACCACCTAGCGACACTTATGTGCATTCCTGTGCTTCTACTTGCTTCTGCTCTCTTCTACCTCCACCGACCATTATTGTTATTATCATTTTTTGTTTGGTGCAAAGCTGTCATGGACCAGCACAATCACATGGTATCTAGGTTGATTAAATATGGGGCCAAATTATACGGCCCGAATCATAGGGACCGAATTATTCGGTCCTCCGGGAATTGTAAATCCCGCATTTTTTTGCCCACCCTTTGGGCCGGGGGCCCGGGGGAGGGGGGGGAGGGGGACTGACCACTTTCAAGTCTGGGCTGCATCATCCAGGACAAAAAAAGGGGTGACCCGTTCACGTCCTGGGGGCGAGCCTTCCAGTCGTGAATAGCTGCTCGGCAACTCACGACCGCTCGCTCGCTTGCATTTAGTGGCAGTCACAATGTGACGCCGACGCCATCGCATCTAGGAAGACCACCCCAGAGGAGAAAAAAAAACAAAAACCTCTGATTGATGCGACGACCTCCCGCCGTCACCCCGTCGGACGGGTAGGACATCCCCTCATTGTGTCCAGTAGGGCTGTCTGCTCCAACGCTCCGCGCACTTGGTGCTCTCCTGCGACCGGCAACTCACCCACCACCAGTAGCAGCAGCAGCGATGACGACCAGCAGCAGCAGCAGCGGCGGCGGCGGCAGCAGCAGTTATGGCGACTAGTTCAGGGTCAGCAGCGTTGACTAGTTCGCATGCACAGGTCGGGTGGGGTTGGGTAGGGGCCGGTTTGGTTCGCGGGCCAAAGTTGGGCGGGC
>SZWC01005422.1:42139-63100 GCA_023375785.1 Penium margaritaceum | reverse complement strand
ACTTCGGAGAGTGCAATGTACTCCGCCTCAGCAGTAGAAAGCGAGACGCAGTCCTGCTTCCTGCTCACCCACGAGACCACACCACCGTTGGGAAGACAGACAAACCCTGAGGTGGACTTCCTGTCATCAATCCGTCCTCCCCAGTCCGCGTCAGTGTAGCATGTCAGCCGCATCAAGTCTGATCCTTCTAGACCTCCAAACTGAAGTCCGACGTGCCGAGTCTTTTTGAGGTAGCGAAAAATCCGCTTCACGACTTGCCAATGTTCTGGCCCAGGGTTGGCCACAAACCTGCTCACCTGACCCACTGCAAAAGCAATGTCAGGTCGTGTTCCCACCATTGCATACATGAGGCTTCTGACGGCGGACTGGTATGGAATGTTTTGCATCTCCCGCCGGTCTGCCTCGTTGCTTGGTGACGTTGAGGAGGAGAGCTTGCAGTCGGAGGGCATAGGGGTGCTGACATGCTTGCAGTCGTCCATGTTGTAGCGCTTCAAGATGTCCATGATGTACTTGGTCTGGTTGAGCTCAACGGTGCCTGCTTTGCGGTTGCGGTGAACAGCAATCCCGAGGTAGTATTCGAGAGGTCCCATGTCCTTCATCTTACATCTGCTGGCCAGATTTTTCTTGAGGTCCATGAGGGCCTCCTGCGAGGAAGAACACATGATCAGATCATCCACGTATAACGCCACAAGTAGCAAGCCACGTTCGTCCTCCCGCACATAGACGCTAGGGTCATTTTTGCAATGTGCGAAGGAGATCTCAGCCATGAAGCTGTCCATCTCCTTGTACCAGATCCGTGGGGCCTGTTTCAGCCCGTACAACGCCTTCACCAGCTTGCACACCTTACCCTCAGGTGCTTTGACACCTTCCGGTACCTCCATTAGCACCTCCTTGTCGAGCTTCCCATAAAGGAAGGCTGTCTTCACATCCATCTGGTGGATCTCAAGGTCTTTGGCGGCAGCGACAGCAAGCAGGGACCTGATGGAGGCAAACGTGACGACCGGTGCGAAGGTCTCATCGTACTCAGAACCTGCGCGCTGTGAGAACCCTTTCGCCACGACCCTTGCCTTGTACTTGTCGATGCTATCATCTTGCTTCCGCTTCAACCTGAGCACCCACTTTGAGCCCACCACGTGAGCGTTAGCGGGTCTGTCCACCAGCACCCATGTGCCATTTTCTTCGATGGACGCAAGCTCGCTGTCCACCGCCTCCTTCCACTTGGCCGCATCGGGCCTTGCCAGCGCCTCAGCCACAGTGAGTGGCTCTCCCTGAGCCAAACACGACCAGCTCAGTCCAGTCCAGCTTCCAGTGTCAGCGTCGTACTTTGGATTTTGTTTTCTTTGTCGTGTGCTGCGACGTTGCATTGCTGGTGGATGCTTGCCATGCTGTTGCTCCTGTGGTGTTGGCTGCCTTGAAGTTAAATTTTCCTCTTTTGAAGAGCCACTGGCATCCGAGCTGGTCTCAGAGGCCTCGGACGTCTCCGACTCTGTGTCGGAGCTCGCCGCTGCGTCAGCCTGCGCAGCCGCTCCCCCTGGCACACCACTCTTGTTCACGGCCTGCCGCACTGGCACCACTTGCCAGTTTTCAGGAGCTTGGTCTCCTGACTCTAGCAGCACCAACCACTCTCCCTGTTTTGGAGCTTCCGTGGGATTAAGCATCTCTTCCTTGCCTGGTTTCCTCTCGTCAAAGGTTACATCCCGGCTGGTGATGAGTCTTCTTCCTGCCAGGTCCCACAAGCGATATGTTTTGTGGGCCGTCTCATATCCCACCATAACGCACTTTTGCGCTCTTGAATCCAGCTTGCCGGCACCCTCACCCGCCTGGACCTTTGCCCATGCGGTGCAGCCGAATACTTTCAGGTGTGATGCGTCCTGCTTCTTCCCTGACCAAACTTCTTGTGGCGTCATCTGTTGCTTGCTCTTCTTCTTTCCGCNACGAGATAGCATGCCGTTCTTGCCGCTTCTGCCCAGAACCGCGGTGGAAATTTTTGCATCGAAGAGCATGCTACGCACCATGCCGAGGATGGTCTGATTCATCCGTTTGGCAACACCATTGCTCTGCGGCGTGTAAGGCGTTGTGGGCTGGTGGTTGATCCCATGTTGACGCAACCAGCTCTTGCATGCCTCGTACTCTCCGCCGTTGTCGCTTCGTATCGCTTTGACTTTCTTTCCTGTCTGCCGCTCCACCATGGCGACAAACTCTTGCAACTTTTCTCTGACCTCTCCCTTTGCTTTTAGGAAGAAGATCCACACCTTGCAACTGTGGTCGTCTATGAAGGTCAGAAAATACTTGCTACCGCCGTTTGACGCCGTACGAAAGGGTCCGCACACGTCGGTGTGAATCAGGTCAAGGGCTGATTCTGCGCGGCGACCATTGCGCTCAAAGCACGTTCGTTTGGTCTTGCCTTGAAGGCAAGGTTCACACAGGCTGCCACACCCAACCGCATCCTTCTTGCAACCATCCATGCCACGGACCAGCTGTTGATGCTGAATGACTTGGAGCGTGCTGTTTGCAACGTGCCCAAAGCGTCTGTGCCATANCCAGCAAGAGCTCGCCTGAATACGAGAGGATGACTCGCCGCGTGCTCTTTCCTGTGCAGGTCGACGTGTTGGAGGACCACTGGAGCTACGGCGAGCCGCCCCGCAGGCGGACAACGAAGGCGCCGTGCACCGCACGGTGCTCATGCCAGGACCAGCGCCGGTCGATGATCCGGCCACACGGGAGGCTTACGGTTTGCACGTGTTGCTTGGTGATGGGTATGATGCTGGCTTTGTGGGTAGGTGAAAGATACTGATTGTACATGCTCTTTCATAGTTTAATACAATTGCTTTGATTGTCCAAGCCATCTCCTTTCAGCCATTAGAACGAATTTCATCACTAGCGTCATGGCATCCGTCGCATAACTGACCGTTGATCATGCCTTAGAGTCTAAAAATGACCAAAGTGAACATGCATGTACTGCCCTAAGAGGAGTTGAGACTTTAGTCGGAGAAAATGTTGGGTTATTACTAGATGAAGTATGTGTCTATGGTATATTGCCGACACTAATTTGGTGAATGATCCATCGATTGTCTTTAAGAGTAATACAATATACAGAGCATGACAAGCGCGGGGATAAGGGGATAGCGTAGAACGAGCAAAAATACTTACGGAGCTAGTCCTCGCATGTTGTCAGACCCGATTCCGGCCAAAGGCGAAAGAGGGTATAACAAGTGGCACATGCCAACTTTGTCAAGGCATTGCGCACAATAGCCACACCAAGCCACTCGCACGATCATGCATAGTACATGTGCACTGTGAATGTGTACTCTGACTGTGGCAGACTCGTGTTATGATCAATATAAGTAAAAGTCACTAGGATACATTTGTGTGTCAACCGGCCTAAGGAAAACAGACTAGAAAACAGGGCCGACACAATAGCACCTGCCGTCCGCTCCTAGCATTACAGCTAGGAGAAGATATCACCCTCATGATCACGGTTCCACGCTGAGCAGTTCCTAGGCAATCACTTGCTAGAAACTGTGTCCACTTAACACTTGGTCACTTTCGCGCGAGGTGCTAGTCAAAAATTAACTCCTGGGGCTTAGACCAACCAGTGTCTTCTCTATACTGTTCCTTAGTTGGACAACTATGTGAGGAGCATCTAAGGCCAAATTGTGTAATTAGAATGAGGAATGAGCCTGGTACATATAGTCCTAGGCCTGGCTTCTAAGGTGTGTGGGTAGTGACACTTTTGGGGTGGTCACTCCACACCACCTCACCAGTCTGCCAATTGGCGCATCCTCTGACCGCCAAGTGGCGCACTCTCCTCATGCATGGACAAATGTCTATGAAACTTCCCCTGTGCTAGAAGGTCAAAAAACCTCCTGCGCACATCAAGGCTCGATCGCAGGACCTGTTGTTCCTAAGTCCAACATGCTATCCGTTGCGCTACATTTCTGGTGTCTCGCTTGGACTTGCACCACGAACAAGGTTTGGGGGACTTACTCCAAGGGAGCAGTGCATGCCCAACCTGTCCGTCAAGCCATAGCAGTGGCCATGGGGCATAGAAGAACATAATGGGGGAGGGGGGGTGGGGGGGAGGGGGCTGAACTTGTGATGCGAGTCCGAGTTCAATTGAACATGGCTGAACTGGCACCGCTCTGGGCCGCATTGAGGGCCGTGAAAATGCGGACTTTAGCTTGAGTTGACTCAACCCGACACCTGGGTTTCCAATACAAACCCTGACGTACCCTTCGAGTCAAACCCAGCTAAGGCACTCCGAGTCCAAATTCTACTTGAAAGAGCTTGTTCCAGTCGAGTATTTCCAACTGAAATCCCTACGGGTATGACATGAACAGCCCTAAGTAGCACGCCGTAGCCAGTCCATGCAAACATTTTCGGAAGGCAAAAGGCTGAGGATTAGCCGAACTGAAAGGTGGCTTGCGCCATTTCTTATGTCACCTACCTCTCCAGCTGACCATGTTGTGGCTCAGAGGACTTGTCAGGTTGGTTCTTATGCAATTTGCACGTTGGTGTCCAGTGTCAAATGGAAGGCGTTCTGACATGTTTCCGGTCAATTGCACAATGCAATGGTGGACATGGTTAAACAAAAATACATCTCCGTGGGAAGTATGAGCTATGCGATGTCCTGGTATTTGGTGCATCCAGCGCTGCAATGGTATGCTTATCTGCATTATCAAGGCGAAAGTCTCTTATCATTGGAGGCCCAGAGCTGTGCAACCTTCAGATTGGTGACATCTGTCGGATGATCAGTCCGGCTCAGAAGATAATGTGTACATGTTGTGGTCACAAGCTGTACGTTGACACCTCTGAAAGAAGACCCAAACCATGGGATGTGCACAGTGTTCCTTCCACCTGCGGAGCACACCTTCCGTCACTCTTGTTTGTCTTCAGATACGTGAACAGCCGACCACTGAATGGCGGCATCCCAGATATCATTGGTTCCCTAAAGTTTCTGCAGTACCTGTGAGTGGTAGTGCGGGAAAAAGGAGAAGGCTAGCGGTCTATGTGTCTACCATTACTCTGTGGCCACCTGTGCCGCGTGCCACAGGTACAGCACTAGTGAAATGTGTAATGATGACAAAGACTTCTGTCACTTTGTCACTCCATGGACTCAAGCATCATCTTCAGTCAGATAATTATTGCATTGATTAACTGAGATACAAAATTTGGAATCACATGTTAGTTTCTGTAGCCTGGTGTCAAATGGATAGGTACTTGAAGCTGTGACATGTTGCCGGCCAATTGCACGATGCATTGGTGGCCATGAATGGTGTTTAGTGCATCAGCATTGTAGTAATGTGGTCTCCCGCGTCTTCAGAGTGTGGCTCTGGTGATGGGAGACCTAAACATTGGTAGAAGATACATTCGTATCACCTGTCAGATGGTGGGCTTGGCTGAAAGTGAGTTGTATTCACGCTGACAGCTGTCACTAGCATACAGAGTGAGACCCGAACCATGGAATGATCACTGCGTCCTCTCCACTCACGGTATAGAACAATGCTTCTGACATGATCGCTTTTTCTTGTGAACACCGTTTGAGCTGCAGAACCTTGAAGAACAATCAACTGACGGGCAGCATCCCAGCGTCCATTGGTTCCATTACAAATCTGCAGACACTGTGAGTGGAAGACTGGCAAAAGAAAGAAGGGCGGTTTTGTTTTTGAAAGATGCAGTTAGTGACTCGTCGTGGATCAAGCACAAGATGTAGGCCTGAGTCATCTTCAGTTTTCCTAGTATGGCCATAGTAGCTGATAGCACCACGTCTGATTCATTTGTGACTATTTTTTGAGTTTCCCCATTGATACCCATTGACCAAATGCCTTTGAGGCACAGATTTTGTTGTTTGCATTGCTGACTCTCCCTCCCAGTTCCGCGGTAGCTCAACTCTTGCCTAGTGAACGAACACCGTTGGGCGACGACCGAAGACCTTGGTTTGACCTCTGCACACTTGCGGCCGTTCAATGCCAATGCTTTGATAGCTAAAGACTGGCAAAAACAACACTACCTTGCCAACCACTGTCTCCGTGTCCACTCGCCTCGCCCGTGTCCTCGAATCTCACCTATCTCTCCACCTGACCACGACTTGAACCCGAGCTCTTGCCTGCTAGTTCCAAGTAGATTGTGCATCCTGGTGTCCCGTGGACGGAAATTTTCTTTCCTTTATCATGCTTGTTCCAATGAAAGTAGGAAGAAGAGAATGCAGCCAGGGACCTGCACAAGCATAGAAGTAGGAGTATGCCGCAATGCACGGTACATCACGGCGGGAAGAATAAACGTGTGCAAAGAGAGAAACATTTTCAAAGGCAAGGAAGATGTAGGGGAAGTGTGGTCAAGAAGGGAAGTGAAACTTCTCTTCCTGAAGATTGTCTGTACAGCACAAGTCAGACAAGGCCAGCAGGCCAAGAGGCCTTGCAGGTGGTAAGAAAAGGGGCTTCCTACAACGTAATGTATTTTGAAGTGACATGTCCATAGATTGCATGATGCACTTGTGGCCATAGATGCGTCGCTTGTGTATGCCAGCCAAATGGCGGTTTGGCCGGATCGGATGGTGTCTGGTGTACATCATAAACACAATTTTCAGGTTATGGTTTGGACATAGTAAGCTAAGACTTGTGCGGAGAAAAGGTGTTTACCTTCTCTCAAATGGTTGGTTGTTTCAAGCTTGTTGTTCCAAAAGTTTTCATCATGACCTGTGTGCTGTCACTTCCATTTGGATTGAGACCTGAATCATGCAATGTGTACTGTGTTGCTTGCCACCATTCTTGTGTCTCTTATGGACACTGCTTGAGCTGCAGACAACTGGACATTAATTAGCTTACTGGCAGCATCCCAGCTTCGTTTGGTGCCCTCATTAAGTTGCAGCAGATGCGAGTGGAAGTGCTCGTGATATGAAAACACGGTGGTGAAAAGTACCACCCTGGGTGACAAACATTTTTATACTTGCTCAACTCTTCAGAAATCAAACACTTGTTGAACGAAGGTGCTAACCCTGCTTCTGAAAAACACCCCCTCTCACTGATGGTGAGCGGAAGCCATTCCCAAAATATTCATATGAAAGCCAGCGTGGCAAGACATTTCTCATTCAGTCCCGGTTTGCAGGTTAGCTACTTAGGTCCATACATCTTGTCCCAGTGAGCTGTACCACACAACGTGTTGAGAGTGCGGTTTCCCTGTTTGAGTTGCAGAGACTTGCATGAGAGCCAACTGACTGGCAGCATCCCAGCTTCCATCGGTGCCCTCATAAATCTGCAGTACCTGTGAGTGATAATGGTGGCAGGAGGAGAATACTAGAGGTTTCCGGTGATTTGGATTTATAGTGGTTGACCAGTGGAGGCACATTGAAAAGGATGCTGGCCTCAGCGGGTTACAGCTGGTTTAGAATGGCCCAGTGGAGGCACAATCACAACATCTGGCTGTGACATGCCTCATTCACACCCTCTATACTCCCTCGTGCCACCCACTGAACGAGTCCTTTGCATATCTGCTTTCTTATGGCTGGTTAGTTCTAGTGCTTGGAGGGTTGAAGGTTGGCTGAATGATATGGCCGTACGATGTAGCTCATTGTCCCGAGTTGAAGACGCTGTCGGTCAGATGAATTGTGTGCGAGGTGCAAGGACTGCTTTCGGCACAATTGTATGTCCTTTTGTGTCAGTTTAGCTGGTCATTGCGGTTGAACTGTTATGGAGAGGCGCTGTGCCAACAAGGACACCACGTGCGCCGACCACTCTGGCTGATCTTCCTCACTGCGCCAACCCCTGCTCTTTGCCAAGCACAAGGCCGCCAGCCAGCGGGCGAAGCGCCAGCAATCTGGCCTCAAACCACCGAAGGTCTCCCAGACCACTGGCCGCAGCCTCCACCCCAGCACCTGCCCCAGCATGGCCTTGTAGTGCTTCTCCTTCAGGGTATCAGCAGCCAGCAGTGCCTGCCCCTCTTCCTTCACCTTGCATAACTGAGCACCCATCGTGGTAACGTCCTAGGCCCTGGCCCGAGAAAACAATAAGGACTTCCAGGAAGAGCACCCTCGGTAGCAAGCGCTCCAATTTCACCATCACCCGGAGTGGTTGCACACAGTAAATTTCCGCCGACTCATTGTGGATGGCATGGTTGCAAGCCAAGCCAAAGCTGAGCATGGAGGCAGAAGTTGGCTTGGACAAAGTACAAGCGATCCCTAGGACCTGCGGGGCTTGCATGAAGCCAGAGGGCCGCCCCTCGGGACCCCACAGCCAAGAACCCCCAGACCATAGCGTCGCAAGCCTCCGATTAGAGCACGCCGATAACAGTCTCCACTGCCTCCAGCCACTGGAGGCGCTTGAAGTGGAAGAAGGATGGGCTGAGCTGCTGATAAATCCGGCACCCCCAGCACTGTCGAGGAGGGAAACAGGCACTGCCTTCTCTCCCACAGAGGACACAAAAGCTCCATCTCCCTGGCCACTGGGAGGACGCGGCCAAGGTGGTTAGTAAGAGACTTGAGGAGGGCCGCTGAAGAGCATGTGTAAGCGGTATGTGCCGTGGGCACAGCCGCAAAAAGACCCATGCTCCCCTCAGCAAACAGCAACTGCACCTGGAGCCTTGCCAGCCTCAGCAAGGGACCCGGATGGGAGTCCATCAGGGCCTCGACCACCCCCAGTATTCTCAACAATGCACTCAATACGGCGGCGTCAAACCCCCGCAACACCCGCAGCTTATCCATGTTGCGGTGGATGGGTCATGGTCAGTGCACTCACCCAAAACTCCAAGCTTTCTATCCACGTTGCGGTCACCAGCAGTTAGCTGTCAGTAGCGTTGCAATGTGTGTTGTGCTCCTCTCACGCATGGTACAAAACACTCCCTGCGATATCTTCGCAACTCTCATCAACACCGTTTGTGCTGCAGAGATTTTACTGGCAATCAACTGACTGGCAGCATTCCAGCTTCCATGGGTGCCCTCAAAAGTCTGAAAGCACTGTGAGTGGACGTGCTGCAAAATGATCTCATGACTCAGAGACATTGTTGGTGAATAGCGGGCGCACAAGCATGGGGTCTTCAGCCTCTGTTTCCCACAGCTGTAGATAAATTACAATGCTCATAGTCGCTGAATGCACCATGCTTGGGGCTGCTCAAGTCCATTGCTATAAAAATTGAAAGGTCAAAGATCTGCCAAAGGAGAACAATCTATACCAGCATTCGTTGGAACTCATTGTCTCTGATTCCACTTGTCCTATTTCTTAGGTCACCTGTCTCCAGCTGTCTCGTATCTGTTGTCTGCAAGTAGAGCCTGTACCCTCTTGTCCAAATGATTTTCTGTCAGTCAAGTGTAGGATGCACTGGTAGCTGCGGATGACGTTTCCATGGATCAAAAACAAGCAATATTCAAACAGTGAACATGAACGGTTCATCCACCAAGATAGATGCAAGGAGACTTCATGAAACTTACAACACAACAAGCTGAAAAAATTAAACACAATGAAAGATGTGCGTGTAGAACGCCTCAAGACACCACATACATTACACACCATCTCGGTCATTTCTCTTGAATAAATCTCTGCGGCCAAAAACAAACAGAATGTACATCTTGTTTGTGCATTTATTTGCACATCAGCTAGTGCTTAAAAAAGCCCATCATTATCCGTTTGTCAAATCCACCAACGGTAACCTGTCGCTTGTATGTAAAGAGATACCGGAACCATGCAATGTGCATAGCGTTGTTTGTACACATGGTACAGAACAATGCTTGTGACATGTTCCTGTCTCTTATGAGCACCTGTTTCTAAAAAAAATCGCTTGAGCTGCAGATACTTGAGCAGCAATCAACTGACTGGCAGCATCCCAGCTTCCATTGCTTCCCTGACAAATCTGATAATACTGTGAGTGGAAGGGGTGGCAAGAGAGAACACGAGAGACATGAGATGCAGAGACATGGTCGGTGACCAGTGGCGGCGCAAGCAGCGGGATGTGGGAGTTAGTAGCCAACAGTTGCGGCCATGTTGTTGGAGGAAGTTAGTAGCTTATGGTGTTATGTCCTTTTCACACTCTCAAGTTGCAATGTGCTGAAGTCCCTCTTGCCACCAATCCGTGAAGCCCTTGGAAGCTCTACTTTGCTTTTTTGACTGTCATCCTTGTGCTTGTTCAATGCCATTCCCGAAGAATTCACAAAGCCGAAGGTTGGCCAGATCACTTGCATTTACATTTAAGGTTGTTGTCCTCGTATCCACCTGTCCTGGTTTTTATGTCACTCATGTCTCCAGCTAGCTTTGTTGTCACTACATAATGTTCTCCACATGGTCCATGTGCAAAATGTGGTATTGTGTCAGCCAACTGGAGGCTTTGAGGAGTGACACGTTGCCGGTAAAGTGCATGATGCACTCGTGGCCAGAGATGCAGCAGGTTCGTTGCGGATGCAACAAACATGCTGCATCCAACGAAGTCTGTTTTTGCAGGATGTGATGAAGTTTGGTGCGGCAAACGGTCTGCATTCTCACGAATACAACTCTGTGGTCATGGGAGACTCCAACTTGTGCAAGGATTTTTGTCACCTGTCAGTTGGTTGGTATGGTTCACCTCTTGCTGTCCCTTGGTCATGGTCATTTTCATGTGTACTCATGGTAAAAAAAACAATTTTTGTGGCATTCTTGTGTTCCTTGTGAAACCCGTTTGAGCTGCAGTTGGCTACCCATCAATGAACTGAATGGCAGCATCCCGGATGTCATTGGTTCTCTGAAGAGTATGGAGTACCTGTGAGTGTTAGTGTAGCCATTCCTGGTGTGGACCTGTGAGTCCATCATTCTTTTGCTTGATGCGTCTGCTGTCGCTGGAGTTGTGCCACCAACTGTTTACGGTGTAAACAGTTGGTGGCACGCCGTGCCATGAGGCTTGCGGTGGGATGGTTTGGAGGTCCTGAGTTTTCGGGTCCCAAGGGGCGGCCCTTTGACTTCAGGTGGCTCCCGGGGGTCCTGGAGATTGCTTGTACTTGTCCCCAGCTAACTTCTGCCTCCATTTCTAGCAACTGGGGTACCTCACAATGCATGGTGGACACAGCTTCTTGCACTCAGAGGTCATGCAACGGGCGGGGTAGGGGGCAATGATTCGGGTCCTCAATGCCATCTTTGATGAACTGGTGGAAATCTGCCATGAGCACTCACTACGGACAATGGTGGCATCTGAGGAGGGGAGGGGGGCGCCTTCCGAACGTCCTTTCTATGAATCGGTCCAGGGCGTGAGTGGTGGATGTAACAACCATGGACGCTGAGTGCGAGGAAGGTTAGGCGCTTCTGGCTGCTACGAGACTGAAGGAGATAGTTCAAGTTCTTTCCTGAAAATTCTTGCAAGTGGAGCGCTATGAAGCGGAAGCGATGAAAATTACGGCAGCGTTTCTTGCAAGATTGGGTACATAGAATTGGCAAGAAGACGCCCTGACCGGTGACCGTGCCAGAGTGCACCCGTAGCCGGTAGCACCCGAGAGAAGCCAAGAGATAGCCGCGGAGAGCATGCGTGAGGTTGAGCGAGGCTGCTTGTTGGAGTACGAGCAGGGGAGCGAGAGGGGCAGAGTGAGGAGCTGGGTGGCAAGGACAAGCGCTAAACCTAGAAGTGGCGAGAGACACGAAAGAGCTCAGCAAGGAGCGGAGCTAGCTAAGAGCTGATAGGGGAGGAGTGATAGACGTGTGAGCAAAGAGCAAAGGCTGAGACAAAAGGCATTAAGATAGGGTGAAGACGGCGACGTAGCCGTGGAATCGTATGGGAGAGCAAAGTGGAATAGCATTCTGTCCTCGGCTGCTTGGGAGGGAATGTACATCCTCCTTACATATGGAGATGAAAACAAGTCAGTAAGTGACTAGGTCTTGTGTGGTACCCATGCTCGCTTGCAACGTGGCTGATTAGTAGAGGTTGTTTTGACTCCTGCCAGGAGCCAAGTTGTACAACCACCACAAGATTTCTGGTGCAAGCACCAGGAAGATCCTGGTGCCTGTATGTGTTGGGAAATTTCTGCGGAACACAACAGAACAAGGTTTTTATGTGCGGAGCTGAACCTTGTTTGAAGCGATGAGAATTACCCTAGCAGAAACGGATACAAAAAGATTCAAGCATTGCTGGTTTACAGGTTATTTTCTTACACGCTCTTGTAATCGGACAGTGCTCAAGAAGATGAGAACGTCGGAGTCGTGAGGCCCATATTTAGTGAGTTGTCTGAGTGAAAAGGGTGGATAGTGAGGAACGTAGGATAATTCCACAGTGTCAAGCAGGACTACTGATTCATGTAACTTTGAAATGCATTGCTGATGTCCCAGACAGGTCTGATGTACGCGTCCACTGAAGAGGTAGAGGTGTCCATCTGGATGCAAAGAGGAGTTGGGGATATCGTGTTGGGAAGAGGGCAATGGAATCATTTGGAAAAGGCCAGATGAGAGTTTGAGTGCTGTTCTGGGAGGATGTTGATGCAGACTTCTATGAAAGGGTGCTGTCACTTGCTGGGATTTGCAGTTCATGCAAGAGGATGCCAATGATGTGCTGAGCACTGGGATGAGATCCCAAATGCAAAGGAGCAGTCAGGAAGTAGCTGTTGTAAGGAGGAGGAGTGGCAAGAGGGGACTAAAGGCTTCTCACCGTAGCTAGAAAGTTGGTTCTCAAGCTGTGAGTGCTGTTAGCGCTGTGTTCCGGATGATGTAGCTTCTTGGCACGAAACCAAAGAAGAATGTTGCCCCTGGAGACAAGTGTACATGACCTGGGATGTCTTTTGCCGCTTCATGGCCGTAGGTGCGGATCACGAGATCTGTTGCGCTTGTTGAAAGTTGTGCGCGGGGATGCCTGGCAGAGCAAGACTTATTCGGATACATGGAAGACTACTGCTTAGCCGGGGCGGTGACAAAACAAAATGCCAGTTGCTACTACTTGAACCATTTAGTCCCAATCACCCCAAATTCATGCACTACCATATCTGTGTACACCACACATTTTTCTGTATACGTAAATTCCAAGTACCTTGCTTGTATTCACTCATACATTAAGGCAACTTTTATGGAATATTCCTAGTCGGATTGGAGGAAAACGTCACATAATGAAGAATATTCTGTGTAACGTTTGCAAGAATTTACCCTTTTGAATATTGTAAAAGAATCCCGGTTATGTACATGATATCCTGTCTCTTCTATGAAGTTTCTTCTCCTTGTATACAAGTGTACTTTTTTATGTCAGTGTCTTTTCAACTTCTGTGCACTCCCTTATACATTCCCTTTTTACACTTTCCACCGGCCCAGGGGGGAGGAGACAGGGGGGAGATCCAAATGACAAAAGCGTATGAGACAAGTGTCTAAAGGAGTATATCACTAAACAAGTGACGATACGTTGAAATAATATATTTGTGTACATGATAATCTTTCACTTTCATGAAGTTTCCTCCTTGTGCACAAGTGTATTTTTTGTATGTCATTGTTATACCATATTCTGTTAACTCCCCCATACACTCCCCTCATACACTTTACACTTGACGGAGGAAGGGGGGGAGAGGATGGGGGGGGGGTCCAAACGGCAAAAGTGTACAAGGCAAGTTTATGAAGGAATGTATGACTGAACAAGTGACCTTGCGTTAAAATAATACATTTGTGTACACGATCTCATATGACCTCTATGATGTTTCTCCTCCTACTACACAAGTGTGCTTTTGTATGTCGCTATCATACATAGATCTATTAACTCCCTCGTACACTCCCCTCATACACTTTCCACTTGATGGGGGTGGAAGGTGGGGGAGAGGGTCCAAAAGACAATAGTGTATGAGGTAAGTGTATGAAGGAATGTATCAATGAACAAGTGACGTTACATTGAAAAAATACATTTTTGTACATGATCAACTACCACTTCTGTGAAGTTGATCCTCCTTGTACAAAAGTGTACTTCTGTATGTCATCTTCATATTATCTTTTGTTTACCCCCTCATACACTCCCCTCATACACTTTTTACTCGACCGGGGGGAGGGGAAGGGGGGAGGGGGGGGAGGTCGGAGGAGAGAGGTCCAACTGACAGAAGTGTGTGAGACAAGTGTATGACGAAGTGTATCACTTAATGAGTGATGTTATGTTGAAATGACACAGTTGTGTACATGATAACCTATCACTTTTATAAAGTTTCTATTCCTTGCACAAAAGTGAACTTTTGTACGTCACTATCATACCAAATTTTGTTCACAGCCTCATACAATCCTCTCATACACTTTCCACTTGACGGGGGGGGAGGGGGTTGGGGGGAGGGGGGGTCCAAACCGCACAAGTGTATGAGACAAGTGTAGGAAGGAGTGTATCACTTGACAAGTGATGTTACGTTGAAATATTTCTTCTGTGTACGTGGTCTCATATAACTTCTATAAAATGTCTCTTCCTTATACANGGGGGGGGGGGGGGGGGTTGGGGGGGAGGGGGGGTCCAAACCGCACAAGTGTATGAGACAAGTGTAGGAAGGAGTGTATCACTTGACAAGTGATGTTACGTTGAAATATTTCTTCTGTGTACGTGGTCTCATATAACTTCTATAAAATGTCTCTTCCTTATACACAATTATACTTTTGTATATCACTGTCATACAAAATTCTGTTCACTCCTTCATACACTCCTCTCATACACTTTCTACTTGACAAAGGGGGAGGGAGGTGGGGTGTCTAAAAGAAAGAAGTGTATGAGGTAAGTGTATGAGGTAAGTGTACGAAGGAGTACATCACTAAACAAGTGATGTTACAACGGAAAAATACGTTTGTGTATATGATTTCATATGACCTATATGAAGCTTTTCCTCCTTGTACACAAGTGTACGTTTGTGTGTTGCTATCATACAAAAATCGGTTCACTCCCTTGTACACTCCTCTCATACACTTTCTACTTGACGGGGGAGGGGGGAAGTGGAGGGAGTTCAAAAGACAAAAGTGTATGAAATAAGTGTATGAAGGAGTGTATGACTAAACAAGTGATGTTACATTGAAACAATATATTTGTGTACATGATCACCTGTCACTTCTGTGAAGTTTTTCCTCCTGTGCATACGTGTACTTTTGTATGTCGCTGTCATACAAAATATTGTTCACTCTCTTATACACTCCTCTCATACACTTTCCACTTGACGGGAGGGGGGGGGGGTGGAAGGATTCAAAAGTCCAAAGTGGTTGTGGTAAGTATATGAAGAAGTGTATCACGAAACAAGTGATGTTACAATGAAACAATACATTTATTTTTTACTGAGGATATTAACCAAAACATGTATAGACAGTGCCACCACTATGTGCCTCTCTCACATCCTAGAAACTTCTACACACATAACCACATATAGTGTACACAGGTCCTCTAGTGTATGAAAGTAGTCTGATTAACTCTAACTCACTTAAACGTGTGCCTGGAATGCATGGAAGAACATGACTTAGTGAATTGCACGTGTTGGTGCTTGGTGGAGGCGATGATGGATCACAATCCAAACTGTTGTTTGAATGTGCGCGAGATGGATGGCGGAGCAGGACTTTGTCAACTCCCCACATTGCTGCTACTCCTGGGTGGGGGTGGTGACTGAACCCAAACCCTCAGCTAGTTGTTGTTGCTCTCGTTGCTGGATTTTGCTTGAGGATACTTAATGGGGTAGGGTTTGGTTCGTTGCACGATTTCCTTCTTGTGATATGTGGTGGCAGAACACGAGCCTGGCTGTTGCTGCTGTTAGAATGTGCGTGGGGATGCTGGTTGTGAAGGTTTCAAGATAGGAGACGGAGGCAGGCCGAATGCTGCAATGGGGGGTGATGGATCTAGAAGCTGGTTAGCAAAGGCAAAGCTAAATATGAAATTGGCGATAGCCAGGAGGCGATGAGCGACAGATGTGCAAGTGAACAGCAAAGGTTGGGGCAGAAGGCAAAATGCTAGAATAAATACACAACAGTGAAGCAACGGAGCCCTAAGGAAGATCTAAGTGGAGAAAAGCGTGTACTTGGTTGATTAAGAGGGAATAGACATTGTCGTTGCATGTGCAGAACAGGGCAAGCGCTTGCACAGTAGACATACAGCGGCTTACTGCGTGCTAGCCAGGCGTGTTTGTGACGTGTTTGTCTATTGGAGGTAGACTCAACTTCTTCTACTTGTACGCATTGCAGAGTTGCAGCAGAATAGAAGGAGACCGTGGTGGTTCTGTCAGGAGCTGAAGCTTGTTGAGAGCTAGGAAAAAAACCTAGCAGACACTGCTCTTGTTAAAAGTGTCTGGTTTACAGGGTATCAGCTGACTGGCCGCCCTTGTGGAGATGCCGGGATGGAGACTCTACATGGTGGCATGGGATACCTTTGGTGGTTTGGGTCTGATTTCTGGCTGCTGGTTGGCGGCTTTGTATCTTGCAAGGGTATGTTGAAAAATTGCCCCTCCGCATGCCCAAGTGCGGCGCCGGGAGGCGCCGACGAGCCGCCAGAAAGTGAAGACTCCGCTCCGGCGGATCTGGCGACTCGACAATTGCTCGAATCCTCAAATGGAGGATTGCCCCGTAAAGTTGACGAGTTGCTGAATCCGGTGAAAGGTGTTTCGCCGGAATCGGACAAGTATCGAGGGAGATATGGCCTTCCAAAGCTGGGGTGTGCGCAGCGACTCTGGGTGCCGGCTGCGACTCGAAATCCGGTGGATAATCGACCGGATCGAGTAACAAAATTACCATGTGGAGAAAAGGCTCCGATAGGCCTGCCGAGGCGTCCGGTGGATGATCCGCCTGATCAGGTGGATCATCCACCGGATCCAGTAGTGCAGGTTGTTACTGGGGGACTTAGCCAAAATCATGGCTCGGCGTCCGAAACCCAGTAGTACGTTTTGTTACTCGGGGACTTAGTCAAAATTCTGACTGCAGNCATGTGGAGAAAAGGCTCCGATAGGCCTGCCGAGGCGTCCGGTGGATGATCCGCCTGATCAGGTGGATCATCCACCGGATCCAGTAGTGCAGGTTGTTACTGGGGGACTTAGCCAAAATCATGGCTCGGCGTCCGAAACCCAGTAGTACGTTTTGTTACTCGGGGACTTAGTCAAAATTATGACTGCAGGTCCGCGGACAGGTTTCGAACCTCGTCACACCCCATCACCAAACTCGACCCAAAAGTGGGTAGGGTGCGTGGAAACAGTGCAGGGAACCCCTACACCATGTGCAAGTGGACCTGCGCCTTGGGAAAGGCGCTTCGCACGTGAAGGAAGGCGCCACGGCGTGTGCGCACCATGGAGGCGTTAGGCATTTCTGTGGTGGGTGAGACCTGCGCTTCGGCAAGCATAACTTGAGCTACGCTTGGCCGAATTGTGCACTGTTTAGTGCGTTGAAAATATCATTACTAGCCCTATAAATGTTGTGATCATGTCTATGTCCAAAAAATAACGCAAAACGATGTTATTCCCTTCGCAAACGGACTGTCTCTAAATTCCTGCTCACATAGCGTGAGGCGACCAGAAAGCTCACGCTCAGTCTCAGATTCGCCCAAAACAGTAGACGTGAACCACTAGAGGCTATCAGACCATCGTCGGGACCGCACCACGCGGTTCTCATCCTGACAGGGTAGGGGCCGACACAATGAGGCAGACCAGTTCGGGTGGTCGGCAGGCACAATGTCCTTGTTTTCCTGTTTTTCTCAGGGATCTGGCGGTACTGTGGAGTGATCGGTGACTTTGGCCTGTTGTGAGGGGCCTTGGCCTTGTCCTTGGGCGCGGAGTTTCCAGCCCGCCACCACGGTTGTGGCCCCTTGGACCCTCTTGCCTTGTCTGGCCTACCTTACGCGGATTCTTGGACAGAGAGGTTGGTCTCCAGAATCCTTCATCCATGTTCCCTCTTTTCTTCCCTTTCTTCTTCAACCCTATTGTGCCAGGGGTGATTGCGTTTCCCCATTTTACTGCATGCTTGTGCCGGTCTGTGGTGGCATCCGTTCTTTCTCGTAGTATAAACAGGGTATGGGTGAAAAGGAGAGGCTAGTGGTCTTGTGTATGGCTAACCATTCAATCCGCCACATGTAAGGTGTGATATTTCAGAGCATCACGATTAATCATACTTGTGGTATCTATATTGTGTCAACCAGCTGTGCACTGTCACTTGAATTTGAAGAGAGACGTGAACTATGCAATGTGTACTGTGCTTTGTCCACTGATGGTTTGAATCACTGCTTGTGACATGCTTGTGTCTCTTGCAAAACAACGCTTGAGCTGCAGATGGTTGTACAACAACAAGCTGTCTGGAAGCATTCCAGCTTCCATTGGTGCCTTAAAACACCTGTATTCTCTGTGAGTGGTAGAGGTGGTTGGAGGAAAAGGATGATTTTTTATTTGCTTACTGTCGGTGCATGACTAACCGTGCTGTGTGCACTTCTGGATTTCCCTCTTCGCCCATGCAAACAAGTCTATGGTGGCAGAAGACATTTTTATGGAGTTGCTCCACACACCAGCTCAGTCGCAAAGTTGTTCTCTTGTGGCTGATAGATGATATTGCTTGAAGGTTGGCCCAGTGATGTGGCCGGACATCATTCCTTTACCCACTCATTGTGCCCAATCCCAATGAGCCCTTGTGTCCACCGCTTACCAGCTTCATTGATTACCTTCATCCGGAGGTTATTCAGCCCGAGACATTTGGGCTAATGCGTTTGCTCCCAGGATGACTGAAAAAACTGGAGTCCAACCCCACCCCCAAACCCGGTGGGGGCGGGGGGGGGGGGGGGATGCCTGATTAGAAGGCAAAATTGCAAGACAAGTTTGTCACCCATTCCCTAGCCACTTTCAGCTCTCTGTTGGTACCGAAGCGCGCTTGCTTACGCTGCTGCTGCTGCTGCTGCTGCAGAAATGCTTGCAGGTTGTTGTTGCCGCCACTGTCCTACTACTACTGGCTTCTTTTGCGGCACTGCTGCCATATCCATCGAAGCGCGTGCGGAAAAATCGGGGGGTTCAGATTTGGACGTCAGATGTAAAAAATTGACATCAGATTTGGACTGCAGTGGTCCACATGTGAACGTTGAAAGTAAAAAGGTCTGACATCCCCATGAAAACTGGAAGCAAACGGCCTGCTTCAGCTGCTGCACCTCTGCTGCCTAACGCCTCAAGGACGAGAGTCGCGCGGTTTGCCTTCCGCATGGCGTTAGAACAACTTGCACCTCTCCGTCATTACCTCGCTCTCGAGACGAGGCTTCCCCCTCCCCCCCCCCTCCCCCTCCCTGTTGCCGAAGTGCTTGAGCTCGTTGCTCCAGGCACACGGGTGCCGTGCTTCCCAGCTGGTGGAAGAAAGAGCTGGCAGGTGTTACCACCAGACAAGCTTGGTGACCTTCCAGTGCTTGTTTCCGAAGCACTCATCGGCCACATAGGATACCGAGAGGCGATGCAACGCATGATTTTCAGGGCGGCATTCCTCACCTGTGTGTGGTGCAACGCAGGGACATCCAGAACAACCAGCTGACAGGCATTCTGCCCACCACGCTCATGGCGCTTACGGTCCTCAGTTCACTGTGAGAAGATGTTATGCTCTGCCACAGAACAAGTTCCGCCTTGTGTTGCCCTTGCGTTTGGAAGGCAGTACTATCTTTTGCATGGTCACATGGTGCTCCGAGGTTTCTTTCGTTTTTTCTTTTTTCTTCTTAAAAGGGAAGGGGACACAGCTGTTTCCTGGCTTTTATTTTCTTTGTTTTCCATTGTAATTTTCTCCGAACAGTGGCGGGGAGGATGCCAATGTTCTGCTTGCCACCGCAGACAAGATATGGCCGCGCACTGTCAAGTCAAGGGCAGGCATGATGTCCGACACGGTGGGCGTGTTTGATGGCGGACTGAAAACCACCGTGATCCCGGAACTCGGCATGGCCTTCTCGTACCCTTGGGCAGTGCCCCGAGGAAATGCATTATTGAGTTCATGTGGGCCTCATGCCCCTCACAGCTGCGCTGTGTCGTGCGGACCTTTGACCTTGACGGGTTGGTCATTTTGACCACACTCATTGAAGAGTCAAGAGTTGTGGGTTGACCAAACTCCCAAGGAGTCCACGGGAAGGGCCTTCAAATTTTCTATGATTGTGAACCAATGTGCAACCTCTGCATGGGCTGTTTTGTGTTGGCTAAAGTGGGAAACAGTTGACTGCCAAAGAAAGAAACCTACGGTACATGCCACATCCACAGAATGCAGATGGTTCTTGAGCACCTGTCTATCCACGGGCTCAACATACCAAAGATTAGGAAGGGCCAAGGGGGCCCGGTGGTTTCTGTTGGCATTTCTAAAGCATGGTGGTACGCCGTGGCGTTTCTTGTTTTCTGTTAGTGCAAGACGTGCAGAGAGAGCTCGCCGTTCCGCACCTCGGCATGCCAAGCCACGTCATACCGTACTGTTCATGCAATGGCATAGAATAACATGCTACTTTTGAGCATACCTGGCCACCTCCTGCCTTGCCACACAATGCCATGTACCACGAGCAAGGCTATGCTTTGTTTTCTAAAGACAATGACACGAGAGAGTTCAGCTCAGTTGAGCCCATGTCAAGAATCATGATTGCACCACAACTTCATCATGTCCGGCAGATGGTACGATGAATTGCTCTCCTGTCCCGCCAACGGAGGGTCATGTCCGCTGAAGCAGGCGGGCTATGAGAATTTGATGTACTGCCAAAAGTGCGCCGACTTCTGCCGCACGTGCGTTGCTGGTGAGTCAGCCGCTGTGTTTGCGCCAAAAGTGTGAGAATACCTTAGCAAAGCGCTCTGTTCACAGCATGGGCTAGAGAGAAAGTGCTTGGAGCAACTTCCGCAACCTTCAGATTGTGCACCGAGCTTTGCAGTTTTGGCTCTGAACTCTGCCCAGCATGGATTGCTGGCGTACTGCTGGTGCTAGCACCATGCCCCCCTCAAGGCTTGTCTCCGTGACTTTGCACAAAGCCTTCGTCAGCAAAGGCAAAGCATGTGGTGGACATGTGCTGCACGTGTGTGGCCGGTTGGCTGGTGCCCTGGCTGAATGTGGTCATCTTGTGCACAACTGTGGTAGCTGGGGGGGGGGG